>JMFS01056669.1:0-10371 GCA_000699545.1 Podiceps cristatus | reverse complement strand
GTTACCGTTTGGGGTTAAACCACGACAAGTGTAACTCTAAAAAGGTAAAGAACACAGTCCTTATTTCTACCGTTCTTCTAGCTACACCTTTATTTATCATGTTATATGGATGAAATCTGAGCAAATTCGTTAGTCTCATTAACCAATAGTTGTAAAATCCATCCTTCTCTGGTGCTTTTCAGTTATGTCATTTTCTTTTGCATTCTCTGTTCACTTAGTTTTCTTAAATGATACCTCTTCATGTATTATTACAGATGTATTTGTCTAACCACAGTGCCTCAAAATTTTGATCGGTGACTAGAACCCCATTGTGCTTGGTTCTGGATACATATGGATCAATAACGAAGCAAGCCTGTCTCTACTATGTAAAATGTAAGAATAAGATGAGAGACAACAGATGGATACAGACAGATGGGACAAAAAACATACAAGACTTATTTTCACTGTTTTATGAGTATGTCCTGACTCTGCCGTTTTTTGGTGAATGTGTATTTTCATTTGAACTGACTTGTGTCTGAGAAATAAGCATTTTTTAAAAGCTATATCAGTTTTACAGTAAAAAAATCCACAGTTGTTGCTTGTGCTTTTAAATCTACACATGTGAACGCTGAAGGACCATAACAATAGCTTTAGCATTAAGATGACATTGTCATTGTTGGAACTTTTTTGGAGAGGCTAGACAGCAATATGTTGGCTGTATTTTATTCATGTGTCTCCAACTAATGACTTTCTGATCTATACTATTCTGTTATAGGGACAGGACTAAGCCCCATTTTGGTCTGCAATTGGGCTACTTTGGGATAACTGACATGTTTGCAGAATTAATAGATTTTTAATCTTATTGTATTTCACAGTATTATTTTAGTTGGAGATCACTTAAACCCGTTTTATCTTAATATTATCTGAATTTGAAAGGATATTATATTTCTTACTTCTAGAACACTCTGTCCAGTTCTGTTTATGCTCTCTAAACTTGTACACTTGGACCAAATATAGTCAGAGGCTGGATTTTCACACTGCCCTTTGAGAACAGATAGCTCTAACAGCTGGTAATGGGCACTTGCAGAGGACTTGGCTCTTGAGCAGCTGTATGAATCTGATCTGAATATTTCGTAGTTTGTGGGATTCCTGTCCCTATGACAGATCTACCAGGAATTAAAAAAGGGTTCCCTGCAAACTGAGCTCTGCAGTCAGAGAAAGCTTGTTAAACCCAAAATGTTTGAAATGAGGCAGTTAGGCTCAATGAATTACGTGTTTCTGTGTAACTTTATTTTGTCAGAGCTTATTTGACTAGCTGTACATGTTGACAGTTGCCGACAAAAAAATACCTTATCAGCGGTCTAAGCAGCATGATTGTTCTAATGGAGAAAATGGATTGTATTTGATGCATTTATCAAGTATTTCAAACTAAACTTTCAACACTAGAGAAATGCATCTGACTCTTTCAAAAAATTTATGTGCAGTATTTGGAGATGTTCATCGTCATTCCCCATTTCCTTCCTCATCTCCATTCTTTTTTTGCCTACAAAGCTTATGAGATCAGAGATAAACTATAATGTGGAATTTGGATATTACCAATGAAAAGAAGAATCATAGGGAAAACTGTCTGCAATCTCAAAAACCCAGGAATATCTTATTATTATGGAAAGCATAAATTTGAGCCTCCTACTCAATTTGAGTCTCCTACAACCCAGGCAAGGTTTAACAGGTTCAAACCCAGATTAAGGAATATGTCTATAAGCATTCCCATAAAATTCTGTTTTCAGACAGATGTTTTAATGATTCAGACTTTCTTTCAATGAGAAATAAAAAAAAAAAAAATACTGGTGCTTAAGGATGTCCTATAGTTTGCTCTGTTTCACACAAAATCTGTTGGTTTTGTTTCACAGTCATGGAGTAGCAATATTATTGACAGGCCAAAGCCCCCAAAACCTACTGTAGTGTAATCTAAAAGTGCTTTAATGCCCATGTCAGAACTGCTGCCTCCTCACCAACACCAGCGGTTTACTAGGAAACCTGCCGTATATCAGATGAAGTTATGAACAGGAGATCACTCGCACAACAACTTCTCACTCACACCAGAGTCATCAGGACAGGCTGATGAACAGTGAAGTATCTGAAAGTGTCAGAAAACAGTCTTTAGAAGAGAATTCTATCAACCTAGGAGAAATTACTGTCTCACCCCATCTATCCAAACTCTCAGTGACAGTAGGGGTTCCCAAGCTGCATTCCTGACATCTATGCTATGAAGTCATCAAGTGTAGTGTGTTACTATAACAGCTTGTTGCTTTCTGTTACAAAAACAAATGAACTTGTTTTATGCTGTTTGCCTAAAATTAACCTAAAAGTGTTAATCCTGTGATATCTTTTTGTTTGAAAATGTTCTCACTGTTTTTCAGATGTCTCCAGCAAACTACTGTTTTTCTGTTTGTTTGCTTTGCTTTGGTTTGGTTTTCACAGTGAGGATTCTTAGAGAAAAAAAAAATTAAGTGATCATACTGTATTTTTATCTAACCCTCCTCTTTACTTGTCCATATTTTTTTAAACTCTCCACCAAGTTCATCCAACTTTGACATAGACACTGTTGCTTCAAAGATACTCTGTTCGTAGACATATTGTGGAAACAGTCAGCTAAGTACTTGAGAGAGAATGTACAGCTGTCTGCAGTATGACCTCAGCCCTTATTAAATAGTAAGAAATACACATGGAAGAAGGGCATTATGAAAACTTCAATGATCAGATAAATATTGGGGGTTGGACTAGATGACCGCTAGCTGTCCCTTCCAACCCGAAACATTCTATGATTCTACGATTCTATGATTCTATGATATTATGTGGAAGTCATAACTTCCTAGATACACTGGAGACAACTCCTTGGGAAATAAAAATTTATTATTTTGTCTGTTCATGGAACTATTGGGTTTTAGCTTTTAAAAAGTTTCTGCCTTTATTTAAAACACATTTCAGATGTACATTTCACCATTAATATTATTTTTTTAAAATACTTAACCCTACTTCTCTCTTTTTATGGTCTTACTCTGTTTTCTTTTTCTCCTCCCCAAGAAACTTAGAAATACTCAGTTCATACTTGACACCTGGATATGGAGCTGTATGAGCCAGAATGAAGTTTCCTTTACGGTTTTGGGCTTCTACAGTTTCTGGACTCTTAACATTCACTTGCTTTTCCTGTATTAACACTAAGGGAACTGTTCTGGAGATTAACTTCACCATCTGATGTTCTGCTTTCTATAAACCACCCTGAATCACCTTTACGAGAGCTGTGCCATGCTGTGAACTTAAGTGTTGCAATCTGGACAGTTATTTGCCTTCTAAGTCACAACCAAAGTTGCCAAGGTAATAGTATGTAATCAATGAACAAGAAATACTTTTATCTTGTTCTGAGTTCACTTTTTCTAGACCACGGATTCATAATGGAGAGACAGCAAAACTCATAAAAAAAAAAAAAAAAAAAAAAAAAAAAAGAAAGGAAACAAAGGATGGTAAGGTCAGGCATCTTGCTCAGTGCACGTGCTAATCTGAAAGCAGATGGAGTACATCTTTGTACACAACATCTTGAGACATTCTACTGAACAGGCCAGCCCATTTGATGAAGTACGTTGCTGTCCTGAGTTGTAATATGACAGGTGTCATTTTTTTTTTTGGTGCAATTACAATGTTGAGTGAAGTACCAAGCTCAATGCATGTGAAAGGATTTTACACAAACTTCAGAACAATAAGAATGAAATATCCACAATAAAAATATTTTTACCTTAGCCAGGCATCAAAACACCTACAGAAGGGAGTGGGCTCTTTATTATGCTCCATAAATTGGGACCCACAAACCATTCCATGGTTTCATTGCAGCCAACACACATCTCTGTCCCTCCTAACCAAACTTGCAGAGAAGCAGCTGTTCCTAAACCACCATTGTGACATAATTCAATTCTGTTTCTGAAGTCATTACTGTAGGTCCGTTGCTATGACAATATAACACTCTCTATTGCTAATGCGTATGTCTCAGAAACAATTAGAGAAGCACCACTATCCCAAAATTGACTTTAATTAGATTAGTTCAAAAATTAGTCTCTAATACCATACATTGGAGGGAACTGTATGATAAATCTCTTCTTTAATAAATTATTCCAGGCAAAAGTAGCATGATTTAGCTATATTCCCCTTATTTTCATATTGTCAACCTTTCAGTTGTACATAAGAAGAAAAGGGAAATCAACAATTTTATTCCTCCTATGTGGGAATATGAAATAACCATATTTAACTAGGAAGTCCTAAAAGGAAAGTGCATGTTTCCTTGTTAAACACCTTGCTTCTCCTTCTGAATATTCTTAAATGTTCAGATAGATCTAGAGGTTTTTAGGTTCTTACTATAATTATTATTTTTTTTCCCCTGTAGTACAGTGCTTACTAACATAAGAATTCAGTATAGGATGCATCTGATTATACAAACCTGTCCCTCCACAAAAATCTGCATCATTTGCCACTAAGATAAGTTTTCAAGTCTCATTCCACATGATCTTTATTCCATCTAAATTTCAATTTCATATTTTTATCTCATCTTTCCTGGTAGCCTTTTATCTTAATTTACTGTTTGACAGTGACAATAGAGACAATAGAACAAAATACTGGTAAGATCAGTGGGACTGGTCTCCCTGACGGTCCCTGACCCTTTCAGCAGGGTTCTACCAAGCCAACGGGTCCTTTCCAGTCCTGAACTCCTGTATAATGGCAATTTTTTTAGCTAGCATGGTGGGAAAGCAGAGAAGGTTTGGGATTTTCAGCTTTGTATATTCAACCAGACACTACATATTCACTAAATAAAAAATTATTCTTCAAACTACATTTGTGGTATGATCAGCTCTCCCAAAGCTGCAGGTTCCATGTTACTCCATTGCTTTTTTGAACTCCTTATTTGATATGTGTCACCATAACAAAATGCAGTTGTCATGTCACAGAGCAAGTTCCACAAGTGCAACTGTCTTGAAATTAATTTATTGTTTATTTAAAAACATGTTCCACGTTAACTTTTTTTTTTCTTTTTGTGGGTGGAAATAGCCATCATTCAAAATTAATTATTAACAGAAAAGCTCACATTATACTTGAAGTACATTTTAAAAAGTTCAGAAAAAAACTTTAACAGTATATCTTCTTCTTTTTAAATTTTTTACATGTAATAACAATAATAATGGTAATAATAACTATAACAATTCAATCTACTGTTCATACTGCATCACTTTTCCTTATGTTCTTTCTCAGTGTCTGGAAAAGTCACAACTGTTGGATTTGGAACACTTGAGAAGTGATAACATTAAATACTAATTGCTTCCCTACCCAGTAATTTCTTTAAACTAGGATTAGCTGAAGAAATGAGGTCTTCACAAAGAAAATGGGGTAATTCCTAAACAGCTCTTAGCAAAACTGATTCTTGCACATATGCGATAAAACTGTTTCCTCAGCTGAGAGACAGTGGCTCTAAGCTCTGTCCCACCTTGTAGCTCTAACGCCCATCACTAAGCTATAGATTCAGCCTGCCTAAGTTCAGTGCTCGTAATAAAATAGAAAAAATTTGAGTGCTCTTGGCAGAAGCGTGGATGATCCATTTTGTCAGAATTTTTTCACTTTTAAAGACCCAGGAGCCTCCCAAATAAGGGCCTATTCAAAAGTCTGGTGATGTCAGAAATTGGTCTGACAGTGAAAGAGCAGTCAGCTGTGCTAGATCAGGAAGAGCAGTATTAGAGCAATCCTGGCTTCACACCATTCACACCTTGTCCATTTTCACATGGAGCCAAGACCTCTGGGGAGAATAACAATTTATGGTGGTTACATAGTGACCTATGATGAAAACCCTTCTTCAACTTTAAGATAAGACATCCGTGTGCCATGACCACATCCAGCCACTCTGAACTCAGCGCTGAAATCAGATCCTTCAGGACAGACCATCCGGTGGGAAGTGACATAGAGCCTTTACAGTTTCTCAAAGATATATGGATTGTGTATGTACAACCTTTGAAGAAAAGTAAGTCTTTAGATACAATTAAATGCTTTTTCAGTTTCTCTGAAATCTGTAAGTCCCTCAGTTCAGGACATTAGGGCCATCTGTCAGCGGGTGCATCCAGAGTCCCGTAAAAACCTGAGCAGATGCAAAATCACTCAGGTGCTACTGAGCTGTTTGACATGAAAATCCCACTTTGACCATCTTCTGTAAAAGCTTTATCTTGCACATGATTTCAGAAGGTATATAGAAGATTAGGACTTGTATACAAGACAACATGAGACTACTCATTCTAGAGCTGGCTAGATAGTATGTGTCCCTCACAGGTTTTACACTCTATTGATTAAGGTACTCGCCTAAGTAAAGGAGACTTGTTAATTTACTGTTGTGCCTGGTTTGGGATTATTTTTGAGACATGAGCATTAGGATTCCTCCTCTCTCTCTCCTTGTGTTTCCCTTTTACCTAATTTAGACGCCTAACCACTCAACTTTATAGTTACCATGTATTCTACTATTAGCTGTCTTGCCCTGCTCATGCACTCTATGGGGAGGCTGGCCCAATTTTGTGGGACCTTGTGTATCCCTTATTCTCAGAGCATCTGAAATTGAGTGTTGAACATCTAGAGAAATATTTACAGTTTCTTTTTTCTTTTTTTTTTTTTTTTTTCTCCTGCTTTTGTCACAGGCCATGGAAAACATCAGAAATACAACTACAGCAAAACTATTACCAAGGCTGTTTCCGACAGTCCCTTGATGATATATGAGTAGACTGTTATGTTGCAACTTGTATAGTTCTTGTTTTATTCATTTAACAAGATAGTTAAGCTTAATGAGCAATGAGTCCCTTTGTATTTGTTGGTGCTTGTGAATGAATAAAGCGATCTTGTGGCTGCTGTACTTTCCATGATGACTACTGGGAAGGTGACAAGGAAGATGTGCGTTTCTGCTGAAGTTTTTTCTGGATTGCTAATTCACACAATTGGAGTTCTGTTCCCCTGGAGGTGTGGGAGAGTGAAGAGCAGGGCATTTAAATGTTGTTGACTATGCCCACTTTAGCAATTACTATAGTGCAATAGAAGGTCACTAGATCATAGCGACTAAGGCAGATAAGGCAACTAAGCCTTGCATATGCATCACATGTGGTTCCAGCACATGTAAGCATTGGACTAGACTTAGCTTGAGCCCTTGGACAAATTGTCCACAAACTATGGTTCAAATCTGTTTGTAGGACCAGTAATTGGTTTGTGTCTTTATGTCCCCATTAGGAGTTGAAATACATTTGTCATGCACCTCAAACAGATCTTCCATTTCTGTTTCCTCAGAAAGGAGGAACATTTGTTCATGTACACCAAGTCTTCTCTGAAACAGAAACAATATGCAATAAATGTGGTCAGTGGAGATTTGTTTCAAAACTACATTATTGCTCCATCCCAAAAGCTAATATAAATGTGGCTTTTGATGAATAGACTTTATTTACTGATCTAGAAAGAGCTGCAGCTGAAGAAGCTGGGATTCTCTCAGGACCAGCACAAAAATATTGCTCCTCTTGTCAACTTTTCCAGCACAGGTAGTCCTGGTCAGAGCACAGTCTACTCTGGCACTTTGGAAATGATACTTAACATAGACTCATTGTTTACATTGGAGTCACTCTGAAAGGGAGAATAACATTGGAGATGAGAATGATAAGGTGACAGAGGTGTGCCTAGGGTAAATGAGTATTTTCAGTGCCCATTTCTTCCAAGCTGAATGTGCTTGGAAGAATTCAATGCTTGTCAGTAGCTTATGCCATGATGGATTTTATTTCCTAAATACTCTGATAGTTCATTGTCTCTCTTGGTAGGTCTCTTGTAGTTTCTAGAGTAGCCAAGCTGGATAGTGTCCTTTGTTCAGAAAAGTTTTACACAAGCTTTTACAAATACAAACCTTGGTTAACTTTCTCCATCAAAGCGAACCAAGAAGCATTTTTAAAGGACTAAACATCTTTTTTTTTTTTTTTTTTTTTTTATTATTGTCTATGCTGTACATAATGACTCATAGCTTATCTGCAAAAACATTCTACTGAAATATTTGAAAACAGATAGCTTTCAAAGAAAAAAAGTATAGCAGCTAAGTGTACTAAACACTAAAAGGCTTTTTTATCAGTTGAACTTGAATCTGAAGAGACATGACAAGTTTGTAGGTAACAAAGAAAGATAGGAAATCAGGGTTTCTGGGTCAGCCTGATGTGGTGGTAAGCCAGCAGCATTCAGGGATAATTTAGAGTGAGTGGTTTTTATTTGCTGTAATGAGGTGGAATGCATAATTGCTACAGCTAAAGTTTTGAGACCATTCAGTGATGCAAAGAAAAGTAAAAGAAGAAACAACTCCCATTCATGAAAGGCCAAGAAGGTTATTCGAAAAGTAGAAGCAATTTAACACACACTGGAATATTTTTATTTCTCTCATTAATGAGCTTTATAACATAATTAGAGATCCTTTATCTATATCCATTGTGAACAGACTTTACACATCAAATAGCAAAACTCTATTTTCTTTTCATGATTGTCTACAATTTGATCCAAATATCCTATTTATTGTTAAGAACAGATCTGTGGCTTTGGTTTTCCACAAGTCATTTGTTTTGAATGGTTCTGTACAGAGCAAAAAAAACCACTTCCAGAACTTCTAGAGAAAAAGTAAAAAGAGGATTTCAGTGTTATTCTAGGCGTACAGTTACTCATACTGTTCTTGCATAGAAAAAGTTTCTGAAATCAAGGAATATTTTGCACTTGAGAAGAAAGATGATGTCAGCATGGGTCATTAAGCAGCCACCTTAACTTGTGACAGGATCTATTCAAAGACTGTAGAAGGTGGTGAATCTCTTTTGGTGTTCTGGAGCTTTGAATCCAGCAGATGTAGAAAAAATTATGGGTGGTGCTAAGTAAGATTTGCCTTGACAGATTGAGCTTTGACTTTGTATCCATCCTCTTTAATAGAAAGTAATTTATTTGACAATTTAAAAGATATTACAATTGTGGAAAAAAAAAATCAGCACTTCGATGAATAAAAATTTGTTTGCTTTCAATAAATCCAAACTGTTGGAGTTATTTCCCTTATTTCTGGGACTCAACCATCCTCAGTGTCCTACACTAGCTTCACACTGCTATGTGAACCCCAACTGAAATCCACAGTGGCAGAATGATACAAAACTTAAATATGCTATGTGTTCCTACTCCTGATATTCTTTTTCTCCATAACTTTAACATTAAACCTTGTTCTGTTTATTATTCCCTTTCAGATCACCAAAACAAAGCTATTTTATTACCCTATCAGAAATATTTAGCTAAATGCATTAAAACAAAAAGTTCATCCTCTTGCTCAAACACTATTACATTGGTATAGAAAGAAAATTAATGTTTTCAAAAATCAGTTTCAGCATAAATCTCTTGAAGGTGTTGTACACGTTTATGAAGCAGTTATTTCTTTGTTGTAAATATTCGGTTTTGTGAGATATAAAGCTTAATGCTACTGAATGTATGCACTGAAAGCATTTGAGGTCAAATAGAGCAATATCTGATATGTGGAAAATAATATTTTAAAGTTCATATATTGCCACTTGTAACTTAGTAAGCATGACTGTAAGTGCCACTTGGCTCATTATTACAAGTCAGAGAATCATAGAATAGAATCATACAATCATTTAGGTTGGAAAAGACCTTTAAGATCATCAAGTCCAACCATAAACCTAACACTGCCAAGTCCACCACTAAACCACGGCCCTAAGTGCCACATCTACACATCTTTTTAATACCTCCAGGGATGGTGACTCAACCACTTCCCTGGCAGCCTCTTCCAGTGTTTGACAATCCTTTCAGTGAATAAATTTTTTGTAATATCCAATCTAAACCTCCCCTGGCTCAACTTGAGGCCATTTCCTCTTGTCCTCTCACCTGTTACTTGGGAGAAGAGACCCACACCCACCTCACCCACCTCACTACAACCTCCTTTCAGATAGTCCAGCCTTGAAGACTTATTTGAGGCAAAGCTGAAAGTACCACTTAAGACAGACAAGTCCAAAAATAATAATCAAGAAAGACCTTGTTCCAAAAGGCATCTTAAAATCATCAGGGAGTTTCAAATTTGGCAGAAAATGTTAGTAAATACAGGTAATATCCACAGTCTCTTGGTCAGAGCACTTTCCTTGCAGGTTGAACATCTGATTTCCATTTCCATCTTCTGAGGGTGGTAAATTAACCATAGAACAGAGATATTAGAGCACTTGGTTGGGGAAGTCACATGTAATTTCTGCTCAGGGAATACTAAAGATTTCTGAGAGTAAGGAACTTCTCCCTCCTTGTGAATCATAGAATCATAGAATCATAGAA
>KL268914.1:11134-32940 GCA_000699545.1 Podiceps cristatus | reverse complement strand
TCTATGATTCTATGATTCTATGAAATACACTCCCATCAGGAGCACTTCCAAATTGTGCATTTCCAAGTCCTGCTGTCCTGAGGTCTCTGGGAATGATTTTCATCTCACACAACTTCAGGGGAATGAATCAGGCATCAAGTGCCACTTTAGATGCCCCATGTTATGAGTCACATCTGCATGAGGCTGGCAGATAGGAGATGGGACCCCTGCAAGACCTGTGCCCTTCTTCAGTGGCAACTAGAAGCCAGGTATGATACACCAGGGCGTCTCAAAGGGCATGAGAGGCCTCTATTTAGGCACTTGCATTTCTTTCTGCACACCTACACCCTCAGTGTCTCCATTAGACCTGGTCACCCTGGGCTGTTTTTGCAGTCGGTGTAGAGACATAACTATTTTCAAGGTGTAGTTTAGCCAAACTGTTTTAGACACCTATTTCAGGAGGAGATGGGTTGTTCCCTAGACACCACTGGCTGTCAGAACTAGATTTCTGTGACTGCAAAAGGAACTCAAATATAGACATTTGCATGCAATCAGGTGAACCTCGTCCCAGATCTGGCCTGTCTAACGTTGACATTAGCTTCATACCAAGAAAACAGCAATCCACAGACTTGATTTTACTTGTAATTAAAGCAGTGTTGATGAGATTAGATTCAGAACCACCATTTGACAGTTGTCCCCCAAAGTAAGGTTTGACAGATATTCGTTATGGTAATGTTTTCATGGTTCCTTTTGTAAAAACAGGAGTTTCAGTTAAGAGTTATTTGTTTGGGTTTAAGCCAATTGCAAATGGCTTCAATTTTAACAGGGTGTCCCACGACGCTTTCAATTACAATGAGGTGAGAAAGAGATGTCTTGGTTTGCTGGCAATGCTGAAAGATAATTACATACATCTATATTGTTCCTGATCTAATAAAAAAAGTTTCACTCAATCCCAGCGAAAACATTTCAGTTCAATTTTAAGCTTTTTCATGTTAAGAAGAAAAACAGAGTGAAAGGAAATCTCTGAACAAGGAGACATTTCATAGTGAAATCCATCTCAAGCAACTTATGTTTTTTAATTCTAAACGAATTCATTTGGCAAAATTGACAGAAATCCACGGTGTTGCTGCTTTTTTTCACCAGAAGGAGCATTTAGCCACCCCACCCCCACCCCCCCCCAAATACACCCACGCTGTTTCAGCTGCAGCGTTCAAAAAGCCACAGGGATCTGGAGCCTTGCTGGCAGGGTGGGAGGGACTGGGACGATCCCTGCAAGCTGGTGACAGCAGGTTAACAAAGGGCTCTTGGAAACCTTCCCTCCACGATCCATCCACAAGGTAAATGTTCCCAGTATTATTTGAAACATGGTCATATGTCACAGCAAATGCCAGGTACAATAAGATCCAGACAGCAAAAGTGAGTATAAATAGATGAGGGAATTCCTGGCATTAGTTCTGGAGCAGTTTGGGACTGGAATGAGTAAAAAATACCATTTCTTTACAAAGGAAGTTTCCTGTAAGAAAAATAAATTTTCCCGCATTTCTCCCCCTTCTTCTTTCCCCAGATTCCAGTTTTTCACTGGGGAGAATCCAACTGTTTCAAGTGAGTTCAACCAGAACTTCATTTTGCTGAAGTGGCCTGAATTGGGATGCAGACTGACCTCTGAAATGCTGAAATTTCCCACGGGAGAAGAAATTTTCTGAGTTTTGCTCATCTCTAGTTACTTCTTGCACAGAAATGGCCTAAAGCAAACAAACAACCACTCTCCTAGTGCAGGAAGGAGAGGCGCCTGGTAAGTAGGTTAATTTGGATGAGGTTCCCTGGTGGCAGCTCCTCTTCTTCTCTTCTGCCCGGGGAAACCTGTGCAGTGATCAGCTCTGCAGACAGGGCAGTGACAAGCTTCCCTTCAAGGCAAAAATAAACTTACACATCTATAAACTCAGAAATCCTTTCCTACAGGAGTCATTTACGCCCCAGGGCAGGCTGGTGTGGCCTGGCGCAGCTCCACTCACCTCAGCAGAGCACCCCAGCAAAGGGATCACCTCATTCTATATGTGAAAATATTCAATTTTCCAGCAAAGCTAAGACCCTAAAGGATTTTTTTTTTTTTTTTAGGCTTCACAAAGCAGCTGATAGCCCAGATGGGTCTTCATAGCTGTGGCTGGATGCTGAGAGGCTGCCAGCGGGTGATGCATCCCTGTTGGTGAGGTATGAGCACGATCGGCAAACGTGCCAAAGCTGGATGCCTGGGGGGATGCGAGATGGACCTGTGTGAGTGGCTCTGGATGGAGGCAGCTGGTTCCTTCTCACTGCCTTCGTTACACAACTGCAAGGAGACACCACCCTCCAGAGCTGAAGAAAGCCCAAGGCAGGGCAGTCTTGGGGCAGTTCAGGGGGGGAGCTGGACCCCCAGGTGCACAGCGCTGCTGGTTTTCTGTGCCGGGAAGTTGCTATCTGTGTGAATAGGGCGTGGGATTCAGGGTCGAGGGGTTCTGCCTCCTTGCAGCAACAACAGACGTGCCCTCTGAGCACTGCAGTCTTAGTCCTGAAGTATCCATGGCTTTCCATGCTGAGCTTCAGCCTTCCTCCAGCTACGATCTAGTAACAGTCCTTTACCTCCCGTCTGAGGATGGAAAAGTGCCCTGCAAACAATTAAGTCTCACAAACCCCCAGCGAGATGAGGAAGAATTATCTCCTCATTTTTACCTGTCTGGAGAATGACACAGAAATTAATTGTCTTCTTCAAGGTCACTCAAAGAGTCAGTGGGAGATTTGAAAATGGGACCCAGGAGCCCTGACCGCTGGTCCTTTCTAACCACTAGATACCTAACATCAATTGCTAGAGAACCTGCTCTTAGGCTTTACAGTTTTGATTAAAGATTCAAAAAAATTGGAGCTTTAAAGGAAAAAAATAATTCACTACAACTTTACCAAGCGATGCGTGACGGGGCACAGCCCATCTGGGAATACAAGCACTATTCAAGACGAGCTGATCTGCTGCATGCTCTGCATACGCATGAGGTCCTAGGCTCGATGCCAACTGACACGGGCAGCAGGTCTGGCTCCTGACGTCGCGGGCAGCTCAGGTGGCTGGCAGGGCTTTGCATGTCCATGTCCAGAAGATGAGGTCCTGAACTGAAGAAGGGGCAAGCTGTGCGTTCACACTTTACACTGGGCTTCTGTTGCGTTATGTTTTCAACAGCGTGTAATCTAGCTGCTAAAGACAAGCAAGCCAGGCTTTGAGAATCACACGTGGGGTTTCGTGGATGCTCCTCCTGCTCTGTGTGCAGAAGCAGAGCAGTAAGTTGGCTCCTTGCCTGGAATCATCCTGTGTGGGGCAGAAAGCACCTTCTACCGGGCTCCTCACCCCCTTCCTGGGCTCCAGCCCCACGGCCCTCTGCTCCCCCAACGCTCAGCAACCCATTTCTGATGCCACCTCATTTCTTCTCTGCTCAATGGATAAGGACACTTGTGCCAGCACAAGGAAGCTTGTCCCAGCACCCTCACCTCGCCTTGGTGCAGCCCGGCCCCACGAGTGCCCCATAGCAAGGGCGGTGAGGGGAGCGCAACCCACCCTTTCATCTGCTCTTGCCTGCGCTTTCCTCCCTCACCACTTCCAAACCCTCCGTCTCCATCAGCAAGACCTGGCCCAGCCATGTGGCTCCGGCAGCCCGACGCGCTGTTACCCCTTCGTGCAGAACCAGGAGGGCGACGAGCACCTCCCCGGAGAGCCCAGGCTCTGCAGGCAGCACTAGGTTGTCCTCTCCACTCCCAGCCACCCCAAATTCAAATCCTGGTCCCAGCAACTCATGGTGGGATGCTGAAATTCAGCCCCCAGATGGTTTACTGAGCCACTTGCTCTGCATCTCCCACCACAGCTGGGTGATTTGTCACTCGGCTGTTGGTAGTGTGGACAAGCATTTTGGTTCACTTGATTATGCGTCTGCCATGGGTTTTTTTGGTGGTGGTGGTTTGTTTTTGGGGTTTTTTTCCTTCCTTCCTTTTTATTCAAGACTCTCCCTGTCATCTCGAGTTTGGTTGTCCAGACCTCGTTTGCTGTGGTTTTAGCAGAGGGACTGGTAGCCGGTTTGCCCGCAGAGAGGCTGACTGTGAAACACCTGCCAGGAATGATGAGGGAAAACTGGTTCTGTGGGAAACTCCTATTTTTGTAGGGGAAGCACTGCTGCTGAGGGGGCTGGAGTTTGCTCCCATCTGTACCAGTAAGGGCTTGGACGCAGGACGATGGGGAAAATGCCACAGCTCTCTTCTGCTTTCCCTGCAGTCTCTGAGAGTATTGCCATTGGTTTCCAAACAGCCAGGATTTTCCATCTGTGCTGGGAAAGGAGGGGTTGAACATCTTAATAGCTGCCTTTATGGATGAGGCTGAAGACAGCCCGTGGGGCTGGGAGCAGAGTTCTGGGATCTGGCTGGGGCGGAGTGGGGAGCTTGAAAGAGGGATGGCTTTCCTGGGGAGGGCGGAGAAAGGGAATCCCTTGCAGCAGCTGATCTCTAACCCTCCTTTCCACCCTGCTTGGGGGGAAAATGCCTGGGTTAGCATTTTTCCCTAGAAGGATTTGTCGGTGTCGGGCACCCAGATTAGGTGCCTTCTCACCCTAGCTTGGCCACAGCCCTGAATGCCAATGATTCAACATTGGAAACACTAGTAAAGCTACTTTCTTTTTCATTATTTTCATTTTCTTTTCTTTCTTAACGAGTGCCGCCAATTCCTTATGTCACACATGACAACATGGATTGTAACTTGCTCATCTGAGAAGAGTCTAATAGTCACATTGGGTATGGACTCAAAGCTGTGTGATCAAGAGCTCGCTTTGGCCTCCTTACACATTTGGACCCACTTTTCTGACAAATTTACCGTGTTTATGGACATGCATGAAATGCAGCTTGTGGTTTTCTGTCCTAATGCATCTTGTTTGACTGTATTTTAACTTCTCCAAGTGTTCCCATTGATAGAATAAACATCAGTATTCATATAAATAATTTACACTTTGAGATCCTGTGATAAAACAGTAAAAGTGTTTTGTCTACACCACTGAACTGAGCAAAGCAAACATCCATAAGATAGGTAAGGAGCATGTAGAAACTTTATGGCCAGAAACACCATTTGATCTTTGAGTCTGAACACTTGTATACAGACACCATAAATGTTCACCCACGTATTTCTGCATTGTGTCCAGCAATGCATTCTTGAGTAATGCGTCTGCTCCTGGAGAACATACATGGCAGTGTTCAGTTGCCTAAATGGAAGTGTATGGGGTTTTTTTTTTGAGATGCTGTGGGAATCTGAGGCATCCACACAGGTCTGGTAGGAAACAATGCAGGCCTACAGGTTCCCTCCATCTTAGAACAGTCACTGGAAAATGGGCAAGACACCCCCAAGACCCTTAAGAGGTGTGAGATATCTATGTGTTGTCAACAGAGCTGAGCTCCCTGCATGATACGAAGGGCAGGGTTCAGCTTACAGATGGAGGCAGCTGAATTCAAGAGTCTGCAGAATGGTGTCCACATGAGCATCGAGTGTCTGAGTTACAGTCAGTGGAGATCTTGTCCATCCAGTCAGTGGACCCCAGAGAGTGATTCATTTGGTTAGATGAATAACTGTGTTGACCGCATTAAGAGAGACTTAGTTTACTAAGCATTGGCACCTTTTGCTGTGTGAGATGCTCCAGATTATCCCGGACAGCTGATACCCTGAATACCTATGGCATCTGCAGTGGCAGACATGACAAAGGACTTAAAGGAAACCCAGGTCTGGATGCCATTAAATTCCAGAGATGCAGGTCTCCATAGGTCTTTTATCATAGCTGCCAGCAGATGTGTGTGCAGATACCTAACATATCCAAAGACTGCTAGACATGTCTGTATGGAAACTTTGCTGAGCACCAAAACTTCTTCTCTCCTACCTAGACATTCATAATATAGTTATATCTAATGTGGCCACTCCTGGCTCCCTTTACCATAGGTGGTAGGAAATGTCCACTCCAAGAGCATGACTTATCTGCCCAATGTTAGATGTCTTCTCTAGGAAGACAAAAATAACCCTTTGGTTCTCCTGACCACATAGACAAGATCTTTTAGACAGGGTCTAAAAGGCGCATAGCAAGATAGGAGTCAGCATTGGATTTTCCCTGCAGATACAGTCATATAATCAGAAGAATTGCATCTTCAGGAGCTAGGCAGTCCACCATTCCCTTGATGACAGATTTTCCCTGTGACTGAAAATTGTATCATCTGATTTTGCCTGGTTTCAACTTCTGGCTTCAGCTTATGGCCTGCTTATCTTCAGCTTATGTCCTGCTTATCTTTATCTTACCGAAGGACCCTTTAGCACTGCAGTGGGTCATACATTCTGATCATCCCATCAGTAAAATAAAGAGCTGGAGCTGCTCAAGGCCTTGCAAGATTGCTTAAAATTCTTAAGAACTGAGATAACACATGGTTGAACACATTGTTTCCATCAATGAAGACAAATGGTGCAAATTATTAAGTAATTCCATGTTACGAGATAACTCAGTAACATCATTGTGATACAGCCATCTATGACAAATTAAAGCGAAGCTATGTGCAAGCCACATATATATGAGAGAGTTTAACTGTATATCGAAGTGTGTATGTCCAAAGAGAGTCAGAAAGACCAGAAAACAGGAGAAAGAATATTCAATGGATGTAGTCACAGGGATGCTGTTAGCATTTGCTGAGAAAATGGAGAGAAGGAAAGTGACAATACATTTGACTTTCACGTCTTGAATTATCTGGAAAAATGGAGTGGAACTATGAATGCAGAAACAGCTTTCAGTTCTTTTCCACCATTTCTAGAGAAAAAAAAATGTACTTTCTCAATTAGCACGATTGCACTGCAGATCCTACAATAATTTTTCCTGGTGGAAGCAGCTATGAATTTTGACATCTCCTTCAGCATAACCCAGAACAGATGCATTTCTTGAAGCATTCCGACTACTTTGGGTCTTCTCTGTCTCCCCCTTTCAAACTGCACAACAGCTTAGAAGAGGCAATAGGGAAAGTTCAGAGAAGGGAAGGCTTGTTCAGCCTAGAGAAGAGAAGGCTGTGGGGGACCTCATTGCAGCCTTCCAGTCCCTGAAGGGAGCGTACAAACAGGAGGGGAACCAACTTTTTAAAAGGGTAGAAAATGGCAGGACAAGGGGGAATGGATTGAAGCTGAAGGAAGGAAGGTTTAAATTAGATATTAGGGGGAAGTTTTTTACAGAGAGAGTGGTGAGGGGCTGGAACAGGCTGCCCAGAGAGGTGGTGGATGCCCCATGCCTGGAGGTGTTCAAGGCCAGGTTGGACGGGGCCCTGGGCAACCTTGTGTAGGTCCAGGCCTGGAGGTTGGTGTCCCTGCTTGTGGCAGGGGGGTTGGAACTCTGTGATCCTTGGGGGCCCTTCCCACCCAGACCTTTCTATGATTCTGTGAAGGCTGAATGTAATTGCGCAGCTAGCAGGTGGTCTCACCTCCTTCAGAATGGGTCCGGACGACATGGCTAACTTTACTGGTCTTGGCCTCATATCCCATGGGAGAGATGCTGAGAAGACAGATACCTGAAGTCATCAAGATTCGAGGCTGAGTGAGAGAGAAGTCCCTCAAGCGTATCAAGGGAACTGGTTGAACATCAACCCAGAAAAGAGTACTAAGGCACCCCCTACTCACTGTCACCTGTGCCTCTGGTCCCAGGTGGATCATCTGTGCATGGCTATCATTTCTTTTGTCACTCTCACGACAGGTAGTGCAGAAGAAGAGGTGGATGCCATTCTGGATGATGTGAACCAAGTGAGCGGATCTGTGTTATGACATCTTGTTATGACTGTGTGCTCTGGAAAGGCACATGGAGTCACTGTGCCTCAGTTTCTCCATTTGCACAGTGGAGCTAGTAGGACAAATCTACTGAGTAACTCCTGAGCTGCATTAACTCTAGGTGGTCTAACTCAGACCTTCTGATGGTGTAAATCAGTTCTCACGGTGCTTACTGACAGGGAGTCTGGTCTGGAGCTTGCAAAGCAGCCAGAGATTCAGATGCAGCATATGACTCCCACCCCTGGGGCAAAACCCACTGCCAAATCTGGGAGCAGGAGAGGGATTTCCTTGCTGGAAACATCCCACTGTTACCCTGGGGAGTGAAAAAGAAAAGAAGACCACATGCCATCCTCTTTCCAGGCAGAGTTCAGTTGAATTTTAAACAGCCTCACTCGAACCTCCCCCCATGACAGCAAATGTCACTTGTAAAGTATGTAATTTATGCCTGCAGGCTTGTGTCGCCCAGGTCAGATGCAGACCTGTACTCCCTGCTGTTTCCTTCTCTGCTTTGAAAGGATGGGGTTTCGGCATCGCCTGGCATCCCAACAAGGCGCCTGCAGAGCTGGGGCCTGGCCGCGGCGTGCGTGGGCTGGTGGGCCTCGGGGGGGTACGGATGTCCCCGCTGCTGTGGTGGCCACCTCTGTGTGTGGCTCCCTGCATACAGCTCAGGGCCCTGCCTGCACCCACTGTCAGCATCATCTGAATCACCTGCTGTGAGAGGCTGGAGCCCGCAGGGTCTGCTGGGGGAGAGATTTCTTGCTTCTTCTTGGGCAGATATCCCTGCTTTTGGCCTTGAACTCACATTCTTCCTGGCTGATAGACCGCTTCTCACTCCCTCGGCATCGCTGCGTTTGCAACACAGATGGTGCTCGCAGCACCCTGCTTTCCCAGCCTGATCTTGCAGCAGTCTCTTTTCCTCTAACTAGAAAGCTGACACAGCTTGTCGCTCTGCGTCCTACAAACCCAGCCCATGCTGGAAGGGAGCTGCGAGACCCTTGGGAAGCCCTGGGCGCATCCGTGTTGTGATCTGTTACGGAAGACCCTTTGCGGGTCTTCAAGGCTGTGTTGGCCACACGATGATGGTGTCAGGGTGGGTGACTGCAATGCTCACTGTGCTGCGCAGTCCTGAGCCTGCCCTGATTCATCTCAGCATTAGGCAAGTGCTTCTTCTGTTGGAATTATTTACATTTAAATACCCAAAAAAAAGCCTCGATCATACTAGACTTCAACTATTTTGTCTTTTCTCATAACCTTGGCAGGATTAAATGACTTCACAGCACCATCCAACCAAACGAGCACTAAACAAGTGCTTCATCACTTTGGGAAGCGAAACTTGAGCTTCTCCAGCTTGCCAGCCCAGCAGACGCCTCCTAAAGCTTGTTTGTAAACCGAGTGGGTGCGTGGCTCTCCTGGAGGTCAGGGAGATGTGTCTGTGAAAGGGCCCTGATGAATGAGAGTCATGAACCACCGGTGGCCCTCAGCCCTGGGTGATCCTGTGAGGCGATTGAGTTGCTTACTGTATTTCAAAGACAACAGTGGATGAAAGGCGCTGTGGTAGTCTCTAGACATGCCTGCCAGGGTTGAGGCCTCATTTACCAATCAAGAATAATGAAATTTTACACCTTTTAGAAAGCGCTTCTAGATCTGCTCATGATAAGTGCCTTAGAGAAGCCAAATATTGCCTTTATTATTTATTCCAATGTCAGGAATGTGTCCACACCTAGTAGTAGCGGAATGCCACCACAGAGACCTTACAATCCCATTAGCCAAACGATGGCAGAAAGGGAGTATCTGTGCTTCCCTGGCTGTACAATGTGCATCTGAGGGAGGTTAATGACTCACACAAGGCTACACAGCAATATGTGGAAGAAGTGGGACTGATTTCAGTGCCACATCACTTGGGACTGTGCCTTCAGTAAAGAGCAAAGCAGTCCTTGCAGAGAAGGGTCCTAGTCCCTCCTGGTCTCTGTGCAGAGCTATGGTCGTGCCGGGCAGTGGCACTGAGGCAAGTGAGCTTCCTTCTGTATCATAACACCATTTCATTGCTTCTTCAGCCCACTCATAAGCACAGCTATTGAATCCCTGCTGGGACCCAGCCTGTTCATGTAGGTACCTGGGACAGAGAGAAAGTTTCCCCTAAAATATTTTATGGAGTCTGAAAATTGGATTCTTCTACACCCTCCTCTTTTAGGTGGAATGTCTGCTTTGAACTTCTGATGGAAAAGGGAGAAAATGTTTCAGTTTGAAAGCCTGAAACTAGGTGAGGGATATTGGACTTGCCCAGCCAGATAGTGTGTGAACAGAGCAAGAACCAGCTCCCCATCAGATCTAACGCCTGTCCTTAATTAGACACACTTTAGTCTGTGGTGATTAAGTAAATTAGAGTTCAGTGGGAACAGCGAAGGTGCTCAGCACCTTGGTGAGTCACCTCCTCAGTCTGGAGTAGAAGAGGCTGAGGGGAGACCTTCTCGCTCTCTACAACTACCTGAAAGGAGGTTGTGGCAAGGTGGGGGGTTGGTCTCTTCTCCCAAGTAACAGGTGAGAGGACAAGAGGAAACAGCCTCAAGTAACACCAGGGGAGGTTTAGATTGAATATCAGGAAACATTTCTTCACTGAAAGGGCTGTCAAGCCCTGGCACAGGCTGCCCAGGGACGGGGGGGATGCGACCTCTTTTAAAAGATGGGTGGATGAGGTGCTTAGGGACATGGTTTGGTGGTGGTCAGGCACGGTTGGACTCGGTGATCTTAAAGGTCCTTTCCAACCAAATGATTCCATGATTCTATGACTCCCTGGTGGCTCCTCTGTCAGTGCCAGCCTGGGGACGGGAGGAGCGGATGCTCCTGCGTGCAGTCCTTGGAGGCAGCACTGAGGCGAGCTGATGGAGCAGTCTAGAAAAGCTTGTCTTGTCGAGGGTTCGGTCAGAGATCAAGAGAGGACCTCAGTTTTCAGATATGTCAACTTCATGCTTTCTATGAAGGGCAAGGAAAATAAGTTTCATGTCCCAGGGCTATGCTCTGCAGTCCCATCGCTGAACTCGGGTTCATTGAACCTTGCAAATTCCCTGATGGGTCTGCTCCTGCTCCCACTGAGGGTCTTTGACACCAGATCAACTGAGAACAGACCTAGATTTGTAGAGGGAAACCAAGGTGGGTTTTTTGGGGGAGGAAATATTTTCCTAGAGATTTTGGTGGGGTTTTTTTCAAGTAATTGCATTTTGTTATTGCATTGCTGAAGCCCTTCTTGAAAAACAGACCTATGAGCTAAGCAGGGGTCCTCTTTGCAAAGCCTTTTTCTATTCCTCTTTTGCCCCACTTTGTGCCACAGAACTCAATGGGTGCCATTAATAAATAAATGCTTCCTTTGTCCCCTCTTCCTTCAAGCCAACCCAGGGGAATGAGACAGCACTTTAACAAGCCCTTATTGAAGTGATGGTAAATATAAACCCTTGATGGAGAGCTGTGGTGTAGGAACAGATTGCCCAATTTTCTTAGAGCAACAGAAACGTGTGTGTCATTAATAAAACGTCTTGTTATATGGTTTTTAATTATTTTTCTCATCTCAGTTAAGATCATTACCTCTGCTTACATGAAAAAACATAACTTGATGAAGGTTCTTGTAATAAGCATTGTTGGAGCCATCATCTGCCAGAGTATTTTGGTAATTAATGGTTTGTTTAAATTCCAGTGCATAATTGTCTTTGCATTCTTGACTGACTGTTGCTTAGGTCCTAATGGGACATTTGTAGAGAAAACAGGAGGGCAGTGGGAGTTTAATTCATCACAAATGCTTGTCAGCCAGGTGTGCTTCAGTGGTGTCACGTCCCGGTGGTGCCACTTTGAGAATGGCTGTCATCATACAAGGAAACAGCATCTCTTTGCTGGGCATCCGGGCTGGTATTTTCTAGCAATTTACAGTGCCTAACGCTGACACGTGGATTTATGAGTAGGACTAAACACCTTATCAGCTAAGATCAGTAGGATATTTTTCTGTTGCCTTCTCCAAGCTCTGAGCACCACCTTGTATGATGGCAGAAGGGCCAGAAGATCTGATACTACTAAATCTTTTCTGGACCAACTGGCATCTTACCCTTTCAGCTCTCACCCCAGACCCAAACCCCTGCAGTCGCTGGGCTCTTTCCCCTCTACAGAGTGGCATGAGAAGTCCTTTCTCCCCATCCTTGCTGCAGCTTATTTGTGCTGCTGTCTCACCTGATTTTATCGTGAGACCTGAAATACCTGGTCCTTGTGTTCCCCACCCCCAAACTCTTCTGAGCTTCTGGCATTCAGTGAAGTAAATAAGTGCAGACATGAAAAGGGCTTCCAAGCCTTGTAAATATGGAAGAAATTTTTAAAACATGATCTAGGTGCCGCTCTGAAATACTCAGAAAACATAAAAAAGATTTATCCTGTAAAAAAAAAAAAAATGCGACATATATCTCAGTAGATGCAAATCCAGAGGAGATGAAGGGACCAAGGGGTCTGCCTACACTGCTTCAAAGCCAATGGGTCATGGCATTAGCTTCATCAGGACTGTCACTTTGCAACCAGTAAAGCATTTAGTAAAATTGCAGTTTGACAAATCCTAAAGTGCAAAGCTAATTTTGGTCAAAGACATCCCTTTAAGATGGGTAGATGCGTGCACATCCTCACTGAAGAGGTTAACACTGTCAGAGCCTGTCAGTGGAATGAGGAATAAAAACATCACCCCCTCCACGCCTTGCAAATAAACAGTGAGAAATTCCTCCTTGGAGGTGTCTGTCTGTGCCACAGAAGGCAATGACTAGAGCTGGGATCTCAAACAGTAAATACAGGTTTTTATACCTCAGTGACTTTATGATCCATAATAGCTTTCATGGTTCTCTGCTCTAATTAGATCTCATGCTTCAGGACAGAAAACATCCTGCCATCAGGAAGGAATCTGTCCTCTGCACACCACAGATGCCCACAGGTGACCGACAACAAGGTGCATCCTGCAAAACTCCCCTCTGAAATATCCACTATCAATGCCTGCTGGTACCATTTTTCAGCGGAAATGTTGAGTAGCTGCTAATTACAAGATGATAAGTGAGTGGCTCATAATCATATTGTTGATTATTTTTGGGAAGCCCCCCGTTACTGTGGTGACAGCCTAGAAGGAGAGAGCAAGCAATGTTAGGTGCCTTTGGGCACTTTAGTTTGTGGAAACGTGCTGTGTTCCCAGCTCCCCCGGAATCAGCTGGAAGGCACCCAGCACCGAGGCAGCGGGGCAGCACAAAATGATTACGAGTGACGATAGGGAAAAGGGAGAGCAGTCCCCTGGGCCTGGCTGGCTGATGGTGACCCTGGGTGAACATCTCACCCATCAAGATGGAGGTTTGCAAAATATCTGACTAGTCTGGGCTGCTTTAGCCAACTGCTTGTGGATGTTCCCAGGGAAATTGGAGCTCCAGACATGTTGGGATGGTGGGAATCCAGAGAGGTTCTCTCTTCCCAAGGTCTTGTCCTTTGACAGATCATCAAGCAAGAATCCCTTTGCAAGTTACTGTTGGTGGGAGTCAGCTTGCAGAATAAGGCCTAATTCTAGCCACTTTTGTGTAGATGTCTTCATGGGAGCCAGGTGCCTAAGCCTCCGTCTACGGGAGGAACTCAGTTGCCTGCACCTGGTGCCCATTACTGCATCATGGGTCTTGGACCTTTAGCTCGGACTAGAGGGTCAGGAGAGCGGTGAAAGACACTTGGTGCAAGGCAAACCTGAGCAACATGGCTGGAACTGTGCTGGTTTCTGCCAAACTGGTGAGGAGTGGCAATGTCTCTCTCCCTCTCTCTCCCTTTCAAGTACCCATGGCTTTTCTCTTGTGTTAACTGGCATCCTCCTCCTGTTTCTGCAAACGCTGTAATTCAAAAATAGAAAAAGGAGAAGAATGAAACAACTGCTTGAAAGCCCCGTAAAAAAAGGGGAACCTAAGATATAATTATGCCTCTTGGATGATATTTTCCCCTGATAATACTGGAAAAATACTAAACACATTCATGTGATGTTCTAGTGTGCAAGTATCTGTAGCACGTCTCCCTCCCGCTCGCTCTCTCCCTCCCTCTCTCTCTTGCTCTCTGTTTCAGGAACTGCCAGCATTTAATGTAGCTATACCTAGAGACAGCTCAGACGTGAACCTGCAGCACTGCCGTGCTCTGATTTAAGGATCAGTCCGTAAAACCCACAGAACACACAACCACAGCATTTGACCCCAGAACAAAGTTGCATTTTGACCATCTTCTTTCCACCATAATTTGGCTCTGGGGCTCTTTTCTGGGTACCTTTGAAGGCACATGGGAATTAAAGGGAAAAGCGATGTTGGACCATCCCTGCTCCCATCACAGCCCTCTTTCCCCGAGAAAGCAGGCAAGGGCTAGGAGCTCGCCCAGCAAGACAGAAGCAGTGGATGGATGCAAGTGGTGGCGACGCACCAGAACAGGAGTTGAATCCAGGAGAGAAGACGTCGCGGTTTAAGTGAGGTCTAAGCGAACGTAAGCGCTAGAGGCATTTGCAGCTCAGTAAGCACCCAGGCAATCCCCCCCGCCCCCCTCCCCGGCTACTTTTGCTCCTGTTCTCGTTCCCTGCTCGATCAAGCCCCGCTGCTAATTGCACTGTCAAAGCTCTGCGGGAGATTCCCACTGCCTTCGTCTGGAGGCTTCTCCTGACACGCTCCCCAGGTTAGAGGATCCCAGGCTTAATTTATTCACTGTTTTCAGACTCAGGTCTGAATAAGGACCTGCGCTTTCCCTTTCCCCTCTCCCCCGAGGTCTGCAGTAGCTGAAATCTAAACCCTGCAGCAGCTCACCATGTTCTGCGCTAATTTATCATGAAGCTTCAGGTACTTAAACATTTCTGCAGTCTTTCAGCACAAAAGTGGCCTTTTTTCCCTTTGCCTCCATCCCCTCTCTTATTGAAGCACTGTTCCAAAAATCTCGAGGAATAAGCCATGCTGCTTGTTTCTTTCTGGCACATTGCACATTTTTGAGAGCGGTTTTTTTCCACCATTTTTCAGGAAGGCTCACTGCTGGGCATGGTCCTTAGCAGGCTCTTGAAAACCCAAAGCTGGATTTAATGCTGGCGAGAAAACCTGAAAGCAGATCTGTGTCCCAAAGGCCAGAGTTTGGGTGTCGGATGTTTGCACACCTCAGTGTTGGGGACCTGATCACAGCTCTGGTGATGCCCTGCGGAGCGAGACCTCAGCAAAGTGGGCTCCAGTCCTGCACACGGGGTAGACGACCCCATAAGCATGGAGCATGTGTGTTTAAAGCTATATTCTGTTAAAAATTGAAGTCTCACATCTATCAGGGTGCTTCTTAGATGGCATTTTCTTTTGGATAGCTCTTAACTTGTCAGAAAAAAAGATGAAAAAAGAACAGATCTTTCACCAAATAGGGTGTAGTTCAGTGAAAAGTTAGAGCTGAAAAAATGGAGATGACAATAAAAAGAAAGCAAATGTTTTAGTCTTCTTAAAATCATGTTTTCGACCCGTTGTTTTGAAAAAGTCCTTAAAATCAACCAAAGATTCTTCTTTCCAGCTGCAAAGATGTCATCCTAAATTCAGCCTCCCATGAAAATTCAAGCTACCTTGTCCTCATCGGGGTTTTAAATTGAATTAGTTAACTGAATTAGGAATGCTTTCTGTGTTTCTGTGTTTGGTAGTGACTGATAAGCCTGCAGCTGCGGAGAAGCATGGGCTTGATTCAAGCTGCTGCCTGGACCCGCAGGTGGAATCGGTTAACCATGTGCAGGAGAGCTTTCCTCAGCCAGACCCATATTTCCTGCATAAATGATACTTGTGACAAATACCTGGTATCATTGATATTCCATTAGTTTCCTTCACTGAAAGATCAGACAGCTTTAAAAAGCCAATAAATTCCCACAGATTGTCTCTGAAAGGGAGAAAAAAGATTCCTTGGCAGGCCACACACCATTAAGCCCAAGAAGTGAGCAGTGTTTTATGGTTAGCAGAGCTGAGGTCACTACTTTTGGACAGGTGCAATTAAGATTCAGTGAAGCTACCAGAACCCACTTCTTCTTCAGGTGCTGGGGCGAAGACGCCTTCTTCAGACAGCAGCAGCCTCAGCTCGGAGGACTGGCTTTTGCAGCGGTGCAATTCCAGGCTATGCTGGTCCTGGAGGCATATCCCAGTGTTTTAGAGATACAAACCAGCATGGATCCCACTTTAAAAAAACCCCCAAAAAACAAAAAAACAGCTTTATGAAGATCCAGGGAAATGTCTTTGAAGCCAAGGCATCTGCTTGCCTTGTAGACTAGAGGCCACGTGCATTAACCTGTTTCTAAAAGGGGATTTGGAGCATTGTTCAACTTCTGCAGCTGACAACATGCCCACCTCGTGGTCACCACATCTCTGTCACTCCAGAAGATGCCTCAAGGCACATGTCTTTCTTTTTTTGTATGCAGACAATCAGTATTTGTGGTATGAAATTGCAGCAGCTTCCTCATTTTCTGGCATGCTCAGGAAATCTGGATACTGTCAGTTTTCGGGTGCCGTTTCCTGACGTTGGGTGTCCTTACATCCATCTATCTTTTGAAATAATTTCCCCAGAGTTTGCTCTAGCTGGAATCCTTCGGCAAGTCCTTTGTTCCCACTGTTCTGCTTATGGGTAAAATACTATTATGTTATTCATGTCCACATATATGTTTCAGCCATTTGCACACAGATTTTGAATTTCAAGAAGATGCATTTTTGGGTGTACCTGCTCCTCCACCCCCTCCCCCCCCCATTTTGTACAGGTAAAGCAGATCTTTTCAGCTAAATACAAGAATAAATGAATATGCAGATTTTTTTTTTTTTCTGAAGATCTTGAGCACAAGTGCTTGCTTTGATGAATGACTCATTCCCTTTGTTATAGTAGCATTGTCGAAGCTCTGGTGTTTTCAGGCTATGAGCAAGGCAAGGCTGGGAGGAGGAGTTATTGTCTTTTATTAGACTAGATGATACAGTCAGAAAAAAAATCAGGCAAGATTTCAGGCACGCGATCCTTTTCTTCAGGTTTGGAGCTGCTTTTGCTGCCTTTGAGCTGGCTACAAGTTAAAAACAACCATTGCACCATTTGACTGAGTTTAGTCCAAGTCAGTGCAGTTGTCCTCAGCTTTTCCTTCTGACTGGGAAAGAGAGCCCTGGAGCTCTCTGCTAGATTCACCCTGAACTCATCCTCATGCTAGAACTCCTTATCATTTCATCCATTAAATGATAGCAGCCCCTTTGAATATACTTGCCCACATGTCTGTTTAGCTTCCAGTTGCCCTCTTATACCTGAGAAATAAAAGCAGTTGGAGATAATTAATGGCATTTTTGCCACCTTCCTCGTGAAGTTTGGATGAAATGTCAAAATTCAGGTAATTCCAGTCCCATGCAACAACTGCACAGGAGGAAAAGGAGGGAGGGGTGAGACTGTGTAATTTAAAACTTCTGTTCAAAATAACTGGGGGGAAAAAAAAACCCAACCCATCCCAAAATTGACAAACATCTGAATAAACTTATTGGGGAGGCTCCATTTCAGAGCAGACCCTGGGGCCATAAAACCTTTCCAGCTGCTCCAGCCCTGACATGAGGCAGGAGCCAGGGAAGGGATGTCACGGCCAGGAGGGACCCCCGGCTCCAGGGCAGGCCATGCCCATGCCAGCGGGAAGCTGGCAGGTTTGCACATCCTCGTCTGTGAGCAAAACGTCCAGCCCCATCGTGGTACCCTCCCTAACGCAAGGCCGTGGGTGATGCTGCCTCCAGGGGAGGTGCTGCCCGTGATGGATTTGGGGGAGAAAACCCAGCAGACCCCCAAGTCCCTAAGGGTTCTGCACAGACACTTGTGTTTATCAGGCGAGATTTCTGCGCCCAGCTGAGGCAGGCACTGCACACTCTCCAGCCTGTTTGTTTCAGCCTGCTTGGGTGCGGGAAATCTTTCCTCTTCCTCTCCCACTGCTTCTGACTCAGAAAATGTTAGAAAATCCCAGGTTTCTGCTAGCTCCCGCCTCTCCCCCTCTGGGTAACAGGAGGCTGGAGGAGAAGCAAACAAAGGCGTCCTTATGCTCAGGAGAGCTGTCGGGTCGCGAAGCGGCGACTCCTCCTCTCCTCCCGCTGCCCTCCCGGGGATCCGGCCTCCCCATTGTCTGCAGCAGCTCTGGGCATGCTAAAGGCTTCCTTGGCGTGGCTTTCACATCCAAGCCAGGGCTGGGGCTGGTAGAGAGGCTGTTGATATTAATTATCCGAACTGCGGTACCCACTTCAGTCCTTTGCTGTGCCTGCGGTCTGTTGTGTTCACTGCTGTGTATTCATGGGTGAGGAGGTTATAAAGCCAAGGGAAAAGGCACAGCAAGTATTTTGTTACTCTATTCATCTACATTGGTTGCTCTCTCCTGTCTTAAAATCATCTTGCAAGTTTGTTGGAGCTGGAGTTTCCCTTTCTTATGTTTGTGTAGCAGCAGGCACCGCAGGACCCTGCTCCATGCCCAGGGAGCATCATTTTAACTGGAACAGTGTCGTTTTACAGCCGTGAAACTGAGGGAGAGCTGACGGCAGCGATTTGTTTCCAAAGTCTGTTGGAACAGCGGGGACCAGACCTGGATGGCTCAGGTCTGGATGTACCACCCTGGTTCCCATGCCCAGTCTTGTGCAATCCCCCGTCGAGGGGTGGGAAGGGCAGAGGGGTGGGCTGGTGTGGCAGAGCTGGGCCATCTGCTAAACACTGCCCTGCAAACGGCAGCCGAGGCGTTCTCCAGACAGGGCTGGTCGCAGCAGCGTACATCTGCAGGAGCGGTGACAGCCTGTAGTGGGGGAATAGACACGGCACCTCAATGGGTGAGATTCGATTTAAAAGAAGAGAAGGACAGCTGAGGCTCTGCTTGAGGCAGAGCAGATGTGGGACCACTTTTATCTGCCTTTCGGGACTCTTATCCACAAGCAGGGACCAACCCCTTGCTATTTTGTATTTTATGCTTTTAAAGTGATGGCTCAAATACATGCAGAACCGCATCAGTGTTCCTGCCGCGGCAGTGGAGTGTCGTAAGGACACAGGAAAAAAAATCTCTAGGTAGCGTCACTGGGCATGTTCAGGTTGGCACCTGGGTGAGATGAGGAGAAGCATTTCCAAGAGACCTGTTGGGGAGGTTTCTGAAAGCATTTTCAAGCCTGTGACCTTGTCAGCTGAGCTTCCGAACCCTGTGATGACCAACAAACCTTCATCCCCATGTGGTGTCCTCACCTTCTTTATATAAACTCAAGCATCCCAGGCAAGGGCAGTCGGCCAAACAAATATACACAAATTCCTTCCTTCCCTCCTTCCACCCTCTGCTCTGCTCAATGCACGGGCCCGACATGGGGCCTTGGAGAGAAAGGTCAGGACCATTTGGTGTCCTCTTACTTTGGCTGGTGAAAGGGTGTCTCTGGCTGTGCAGCCTTCTAAAAATAACCCACGCTTGCAGAGCGGTTTCGCTCTCCACCATATACAGGAATAAAAGGATGGGAAAGGTCTCCAGTGAGGGAGATGTCTAAAAGAGGTGCCACGCGGCGTGCTGCTTCTCTAGCGAAACCACACATATGTTTCCTCCTCCGTGTGAGCATCCCTCGTGCTGAGAGAGGGGCTGAGAGGGAAGGAGAGACCTCAGAAAGCCTCTCTGGGCCACCTGCATGGGTCGCACATGGGAAGGCAGACCCCCTGGAAGGGCCGGTGGCCGGGCGAGGGGGCGTCTGCTGCAAGCCCCTGGCAAGCGGGCTGGCAGTGGGGCCAGGGGAGGCCAGCATGATGCTTGCGAGCAGGCAGCGTGCCGCCCTGCCAGACAGCTGCCGCGTGGATGTGCAGCAGGCAGAGCGCTGGCACGCGGAGAGGGGCTTGGGGTGACCACGGTCTGGGGGAGACCGTGCCTCCCACGCGAGGACCGTGGGCTGCTCAGCGTGATAACAGCTCCCGCGCCGTGGAGCTGCTGAGTCGGGAGCACTGCTTGGGGCTGGGGTGAAGAAGTGGGAGATAATCCTTTGGGAACAGCTCCACCTGCTAGAGGCAGCCCCTAGGAGAAGGCACCAAGGGAGATTTTGGGGCTTCAATTAACTCCTTCAGGACCCTGAGGGGTCCAGCAGCATAGAACGGGTTGTAGAGACAACATTAGTATTGATATTTTGGGCTTTGGTGGGGATCTCCCATCATCAGAGCCGGCCAGTATAAACCAGCCCAATTAAGTGTTCACCCTCGTCTCTTTTTTTCCCTTTGGCTTACTAAGCAAGTACATCCTGTGACAGCACTTCTCCTGTGATTCTGAATACTGAATGAAGCTTGATGCTCTATGAAAGGCATTTCTCACTTGGCTTTTCCCAGACAATCCTGTATCAACCGATTAATTCCTCATCTAATCTTGCCCACAAAGTGTGACAAAGTCAGAAAGAGAGAGCAGAAAAAGGTGCCAGGAAAACCTGGAGTTACCCTGGATTTCAAAATCAGGGGAGTGTTTCTATTGTGCTCATGGAGATCTTGGAAGATTTCATCCTGAATGCTGCATGCAGGTCTCCTGGGTACAAGGAGGGGGATTTCAACCTGAAGGAGCGTGCAGAAGAGATGCAGAAGGAAGGTCAGAGGAATGGAGAGTCAGCCCTAGGAGAAGGGACTATATCCTCCTGGTGTTTTAGATGGATTTCAATCATTATATGAGCAGTATTATATTTTATGGCTGCCTAAAACAGCTGATCATGGGACCTGAGAAATCACTGGCCATATATTCTGTGCTGTAATCAGGAATTAATCTGGCCAATTGCCTATAGCTCTGTGATTGCATCTCTCCAAAAAGACAGCAGGGCCTTATACTATTTCTTGACTGAGGTCTTGGGGGACAAATGCTGGGAACAGCCATCAGTCTCTGACAAGGCAGAGCAAGTGATGGTGGCGATAAATAAAGCAGAGGTCAATCTGATTCCCTTTAATGGGCTATTTGTGAGAAGGAGGGGATATGTGTGTGTGTGAACCACCCGACATTGTCCAGACAACCATCATATTAACCGTCCCCTCCACTTTCAACAGGTAGAAGTGTAAAACATGCCCAGGGTCCTTCCACACCCAACAGGGATTTTGCATCCCTGATGCAAGTCAAGCAGAGTGCAGGAGCCGTGGGGTGTCGGGATGTCGGGAACATGGGGCAGACCTTGTGTGTGTGTGTGTGTGTGTCCCCGCATGGTGATGGCTCTCTGGATGTGAATACACCAAAACTTGGGGAAAACTTCTTTATGCGAGAGGAAACTAAGACCTCTCCACTCAGTTACTCCAAGAAAACACAGGGGGCAACTGCCGTGCTGTAGATCAACGCTCTCTGACAGCACAGCATCAGAGGCAGCTCTGGTGCTTACACTGGAGAACAATTCATCCAGCCTGGCTGAGCTGAAAACTAATAAAAAATACAAGTCTTGGTGGTACCCTGGGAAGGCTGTTGTTTCCCCAGAAAAAAAAGATTTGCCTAAAATACTCCTTGTCCTCCTGTTTCCTACATGAATCACTGGGAAAGGCACTGTGATGGGAGTCGTGATTTCAGCGCTACTCCCAGCTCTGCGCTTGTTCCACTTGTGGTCTGCCTTTCGCTGCCTCCTCTCTGTAAGATGGGCATAATCACACTTAACAAAACATTGCAAAGTTCTTCAGCAACCATCTGGCAAACACTGAATGGTCTTATTAAACGTGGGTGTTGGGTTTACTTGGATGACCTCCTAACCAACATCCATCTCCCAAAGCAACCTGATGTGAGCAAAGCATTCTTCAGGCTATAAAACGATAGGCACGGTGGGCAGGAAATAATGCATGTAACACTTCCAATTGAGTGATCGTCTGTCACTTAGAAAATACCTTTGGTCACAAGCACAGAAGGATCCTGAAGGCTGATCATAGAATCACAGAATCATAGAAAGGTCTGGGTTGGAAGGGACCCCAAGGGTCACAGAGTTCCAACCCCCTTCCACAGGCAGGGACACCAACCTTCAGGCCTCGACCCACACGAGGT
>KL268914.1:0-10987 GCA_000699545.1 Podiceps cristatus | reverse complement strand
TCCTGCCATTTTCTACCCTTTTAAAAAGCTGGTTCCCCTCCTGTTTGTACGCTCCCTTCAGGTACTGGAAGGCTGCAATGAGGTCCCCCCGCAGCCTTCTCTTCTCTAGGCTGAACAAGCCCAGCTCCCTCAGCCTCTCTTCGTAGGGGAGGTGCTCCAGCCCTCTCATCATCTCCGTGGCCTCCTCTGAACCCTCTCCAACAGTTCTGCATCTTTCTTGTATTGCGGCCCCAGACCTGGACACAGGACTCCAGGTGGGGCCTCACGAGGGCAGAGTAGAGAGGGACGATCCCCTCCCTGTCCCTGCTGGCCACCCCTCTGCTGATGGAGCCCAGGATACCATTGGCAAATCTGGTCCCTCTTTGCTCCTTAGCCTCCACGTGCTGCTAGAAACCCGTTTGCGTTGTGCTCTGCAGAGAGGGGAAAGCCAGCAAGGGAAGCAATACAAAATCTGCATCTGGAGGTTCATTTTGAAGGGGGCTGCAGGCACATATAGAAACTTATAATAATAAACACAGTTGTCTGGAACATCCACACGTCCCGCGTATGGGTTAGTGCTTCCAAGTCAGGGAGGTTTAGCAGATGAGCAAAGAAGGACTGCAGGGGTACGTGGGAGTGTCGGCGTAGGGTTGTACCCAGAGCCCTGGATCCCAGCAGAAGAGGATGGGGAATCGCCTGCTCCTGATTTGGGAAAGCCAGCCCAGAAATCAGAGCCAACAAAGGCTATTATAGCTGGCAACCATAATGAAATTAAAGAAATGTTTCACATGGTGCTATCCATCAGCAGGTGTGTCAGTTTTCAATGCTTAATGGCTGGAAGTTAAAGCCTTTCTCGGCTGCATTTCTAGTCATTGGCTTTCAGTTCCAGGCCCAAGGAAGGGAATTACATTAGAGGTATTACAGGTGAGATTTCCTCCCTCTTGCCACACATTTCTGTGGCAATGCATCAATAATGAGATGTTATGAGTAGCATCTTCCTTGCCAAAACAGAATAATTAATACAGTGCTTTGTCTTGTCCCAAATTGCTCTGGGATAATGGGACAGAGACTAAGCCAGTCCTTTTCTTTGGTATGTGACAACCACATATCACACACCACATCGCATCGCCGCCCCTCCTTGTAGAGATGGGGTATCCGAGGGCAAAGCACTGTGCCGAGGTCTCACTAGGAGTCTAGGGGTCATGCTCAGCCTCTCCAGGTGTTATCCCAGGGCTGTCTAGACTTTTCCTTAGCAGCCCAGGGTGAGGAACAGATACATGGGGCACATTTCAACTCAACTCAACTCGATTCAAGTGGTTTTGGATAAACCCTACTGCACCCTTTTCTGTAGGTTCAGTTCTGGAGGGAAAAAATGAGCAGAACCATGCAGTGTGTGAGAGTAACAGCTTATGAAGCATGGGAGGACTGGAGAAAAGAGCCCCTTCTTTTTCACAGCCACGTAGATGTGTGTTAGGTGGAGATACAGACTCCTTTTTGGCACTTTTCAGACAACAGCAGTTTTTTGAGGCTGTTTCTAATGGCGTCATATGGATTTTCCTTTTACAACAATCTCTCTTGTGGAAATCCCCATTGGTCCCTGCTATTCCAGTGACGGAGACTGTCTTATTCAGCTCATTTCCCCCCGGGAAGATCCAGCTGATTATGCAATAGCAGTGCGTACCAGCACGTTAATGGTGCTTGGCACCTTCCTGGGCTGCACGGGAGGCAGGGGATATTGCTGTCATTATGGAATTAGTCACGCTGGAAACACCCCAGGGTTTGTTTAATCCAAGGAGAAAAGAAAAAAATTGTTGGGGTGGGGCGGAGGGCGGTGACAACCACAGCTTTCTGAGCCAGATGGCGAGGGAACCGTGGCAGGACCCCGGCACCTTTGCTGGCTGAGTGGGTGTCCCAGGGCCTCCCCACACTCCTTCTGCCTGTGGATATTAATGCATTTTAACTATCTGTGGGCAGGAGTTTGGGGATTTTTCATCATGCAGGACCCTGACCACTGTTTGGATGGATTTTAGCTGGTATAAATGGTCAGGTCCCTGCTGACTCCCATGGGAGGAAAGGTCTGGAGGGAAAGGACCTACCTCCCCTTTGCTGCAGGTTGTTGCCGAGGGGACGTATTTCTGGACAACTGGTGGTTACGAGCTGGGGGTGCTTTCATCCTGCTGCCGAGGAGGGGACAGGTCGAGACTGATCCTCTCTGCTCTGCTGCTCTCCAGCTTTCATTGCAGCACTGCACCCAAGTCTGCCACTCCACAGGTCCCCTCTGCCTCCCCCAGCCCTCTAGTGCCTTTATGGGGTTGGGTGCCACTGCCACACACTCCCTTCAGCGTCCTCTCCTCTGGAACCAAAGACCCAGCCTGAGGCACCTCCAGCCAACTGATGTGGGTCTGAGCCCCAGTGTCTGACCATCTCCTGGCTGAAAGAAGAGGTGTGTTGGCTGCAGGTGCCCCGCGAGGTGTGTCCAACTCCTTCTGACGTTCCAGGAGACGTCTCTGCAGGTGAGCTGGAAGCAGCGGAGACCCACACTCACTCCGCTGTCTCTTCAGCCCATCACGGCTTCAGGCACCTCTATTTCACGGCTGCAGTTGTATGCAAGCCCTCCCCGTGCCCCATGCCACCGGCTGTGTGCTCAGTGCCAAGGAGCCTCTGGGATGGTGCCGGCTGGAGAACCTCTGCCTCCGGTCTCCTCCTCCTTGCAGGCCCAGACGTAATGGTTTTGCAGCAAACTCAGTGGCTGCTTGTCTCCCGCCTGGGCCTGCATCAGTGCCGCTCAGATTTCACGTGCCGTCAAGGGGCTTCAGATGCTGCCAGCTGAGCTGGCCCTCATAGGACCAGGAGAAGAATGATCTAGACTAAATTAATGCACAATGTCTCCAAAGTTGCTACGAGCCGCTCAGCCCACAGGAAACGCTGCAGCATGGTAATGCCAGAGGGAACATGGCTGGGAGACATGGCCCAAGGAGAAGGGATGTCTGTTCCTTCTGCAACCAGCCACCCACACCATAACCCCTCTTGTGAGTTTTCCAGCTGTCTGCAAGGTCTTCACAAGGGATGTTTTTTACCCTGCCGACCCAGTTGCTTCTGGTACCACAATAAAAGTGACTGCAGCAAATCCGGCTGTGTGGTGGAGCATGTCCCCCTCTCCCAGCTCTGTGGGACATGGAGGAGAGCTCCCAGCAGCAGGCTTCATCGCTCACTCATGGCAAGGGGAAAGCAAGACACGGTGGGGACGTGTGCTCCCCCGCTGGGTACTGCTAATTAACATAAGAAACCGTACCAGAGGCTACAAGACATTGAACCGGAGTGTAATTAGCTACATGGGATTTGCTAAGTGTCTCGGTCCGAACAACAAGCAGGAAACCTCAGGGCCAGCCTCTGTCAAAGATCTGATGTATGAAAGCAGAACCCCCCAAGAGACGCTCGGTGCTGCTGCCCAGCCTGCGGATCGTTCTGCGCCCAGCACAAGGCTGCGGCGGGACGTAGGCAGCAGCCTGGCTCCTTGCTCCCTGCCCCAGGGTGCCAACAGCACAGACACCTCTCTCCTCCTCACTGCAGCTTATTTAATATTTATGCACCCAAATGCAAGGGAACATCCCAATACTTCATGTGCTCAAAGGTTCAGAGCTCTGCCGAGATATTTTGCTGTGTGGGTCTCCTTTCCCCTTGCACCGGGCTCTGTGTAGGTGCTGTTGCTGGGTCGATCTGATCTCCTGCATGAGGATGGGGACAAGCTCCCCAGCTGGTATCTGAGTATCTCCTGTCACCTCTATTTGCTTCTCTCAGGCACAGAGGGTGGGATGTCCTAGGTGGGCACCGGCACTGGATTTCATCACGTCAGATGGACCAGACCATGGAGATCTGGTGAATGCCAAGAGGTAGGTGTCCAAAATCAGCCAGATGAATCACACCTGGTTTTGTCCACGGAGCACTCAATAGTAGGTGTCCATAGTCAGACCTAGCAGCTTGTAATAGCCCTCGGGACCCCTGGGCTTTAGAGACTGTAAGCACGAAGAAGTAAATATGCTGCTTCTAGTCTCCATGGGTACCTCCTTGTGAGGGGCTGAAATTAAACGTGGCTGGTTTTATGTAGCCTTTACTGGGATAAAAAAACCACCCGTTTTTACCTCTAAAGGTTTTAGAAGCTTGGGACAAAGGGATTTATCCTCAAGAGGCTCAACCAGAGGCTGTCGGACAACCCACCTCTCTTAGGTAAGCCAAGAGGGGACAAAAATAGCCTCAAACCCACCAGGAGCCCGAACCTGCAAAAGCAAACGGGGCTTGTGATTCACGCCATGGCCGGCCGCCCGCGAGGTTTGCACAGGAGCGTGCGCAGCCGCAAGCGGAGCTGCCGGGTTTCTGGCCCTGGCCATCCTGAAAGCCTGCAGGAAGGATGGACGCTCTCCGAAACACGCTGAGACTTGGAAAGGAGCATCACATCACGCCTGGCAGGAGGAAACTGCTCCAAACATAATGCAGCTTCTGTTGAAGGCTCACTCGCTATTTTTGCATGTGCGGATGGTGTAACCTGTACTTTTTTATTTTGCTGTTTTAAAAACACACACACACAATGAAACACAAAGCAAAGGGCACCAGAGACACACTGGCAAAGGGGTGATGGGGAAAGAGAAAATAATGCAGCAATCAAAGATCTATCACCTGCTGTTAGTGTTAGAGTAGTTAGGTCCCATTCCTGCCGTGCGTGCTCTTCTGCTTCCCGCCTGGCAGTCGTTGCCTTTGCTTTATAAAAAAGGAGTCAAGATGGGTCATAGGAGTGGTGAGATAAAGGCTCTGGTGACCCATCAAGCAACACCAGCGGCTTCACGGCCAGGATCTGGGGCTGTGATCAGCAGCAGGCAGATCGGGCAGGGATGAGTGTGACAGCCTGCATGGCAGCTTTGGCACCGAAATAATCCTCCTTCCCAGGAATTCACACCCGGAAGAGGCCTCTTTTGCACTGATTTTAGGAATCTTCCCCATCTGATGGAAGAGAAATGGACCTGTTTGGCCAGAGATCAAGAAAGCTGCAAAAGAGGGGAAAAAAAAGAATAATTTTCACTTGCTTAATATTTGATGAAAGCTGGTTCTATCTCAGCCCAGAGCGATTCATTTTAGCCACAGTGCACAGGGGAAATTTTTTACATGCATTTGCAGACAGAGGCTGAGTCTCTTGGGTTACACTGTTATCTCATGAGCAATCACATCCGTGCTGCAGTAAATGAGAAAAAGTTTGGGATGAGGGAAATGAGGGAAGGGCCTCTGGGTGCAAGGGAAAACCCAAGGAATGGCAGCTGTGATCACCGGCATTGAGATTTGCCCAGAAGCTGGGATGTAAATGCTGTCAGGGTGGGAAATTCTTTAATTGCCAATCTTTAAAGCTGTAGGTGAATCTGCTTTTAACAGAGGGGTTGGACTAGATGATCTCCAGAGGTCCCTTCCAACCCCTACTGTTCTGTGATTCTGTGGTCTTACATCAAAAAAAAAAAAAAAAGTTTGGGCAGAAAAGCTTCATCTTTCCGCATTCCCTGTGCTTGCAGTGAGTAAAAGCTGCTCCCTGCTGCTTCTCTTGCCTCTCTGATCGCCGGTGGTTCCCAGCCCTGGTCTCACACTAGAGGTTTGAGGTCTGTTCTGCAGCTAAAAGCAAGGAAGATGAGATGGGGCTTTCCGCAGGGTAGATGCAGCTGGCACCTCCCCCTGGAGAGTGAGCTCTTACCTGGGCTCCCCAAGGTAACTGTCACCCCAGATGTGGGTAGGACCCACAAGGACCATGCCTTGATATTTTGGTAACTAACGGCTATTTCCTGAGAGAGAGAGAAAGCAGAAGACATGGGAGGAGGTAACGTGGCTCCTCTGGGCCCCAAAGCTTTGGCCCAGCTCTCCCTTGGCTAATCGACTCTCCTGAATGTTAGCTGGGAAGGTGCTCTGACTCTTCTGAAAGTCCCACCCACACGGCATCACACAGGGTGCTGCTGCCGTGGGACTGATACGCTGCTGCGTTGCTCCGATATCCCTCCTTTGGGACCTCTGTGGTGATGCATCAGCTTTACTCCAGCAGTGTCGTTAAAGCTGATAGACTCGCACACCAAACGAGGCAGGGGGTGGAGAAGATTAAGATGTTTCCACTCATGGCCATGAGTGGCTTCTACTCATGGTTACTCCATGTGTGGGGGACTTTGCTGCTGTTTTGGTCGGATTCACCATGGGGTGGTGACCTGTGGGCAGGTTCCACCCGGGACTCTGCTTTAGAGGTTGGGTTTAGAGACAGCCATGAGATGCTGATGGGATGTATGGGCCACCATGCTAGATCCAGCACAGGGCAGCCATTCACAAAGAGAAACTCTGGGGTGGCTGTGGCAGGTACCTGAGTTCCTGTCCACCTGCAAGATGTCTAGAGCAATGCACAAAGCATAAATAAAGGCACTGGCCAGTTTCTCCCAACAGCATGGGGTGAAATGGCACTGTGGCTACAGCTGAATTCCCGCTCTGGACGTAGTATGATGTCCCACTGATGCTGTTTCCTTGAAACTAAAGGTCACTTGCTCATGTCTGACACCACTGGAATCTCTCTTCTGAGGCTGGCGCAACAGGGTGAGTGGTCCAAAATATGAAGCAGATGTTTCAGCTTCCCAGAGAAAGAACCTCTCCTGTGGATTAAAGACAGCTAATAAAACCAGCCAGTTTCCCACTCTTGCAAACCAAAATACTGTGTTTATCTACCTTTACATGCAGCATCAAACATGTCTTCCCCAAAGGGATCTTTGGACCTTCCAGATTTATTGTCACTGTACATTTATGAGGAAACAAGGTATAAATTAGACAGCTTGTCTGGTCTTTTGGTCAAGGTGGGTGATCCTTCCAGAAGAGGTTATTGAACCTCAAACAAGCCGTGAGCACCAGATGGAAGTTCCTGTGTGGTGGCAACTTGACTGAACAATCCACTTCTAGCCTCGACAAGATCCGTGGGTCTCTCTGCTCTGCCCCTCACCACTGGGAAGTGGGGAGACAGGACTCGTCATCAGCTGCTGCTTAATTTTGCTGAGGATGGTGCTGTAGCACATTGCGCTGGCCTAATGCAAGGGCTTAATTTTAAATTATAATATGCATATTTTAAATGATTCTATTGGTGTTTAAGGGCTTTTGTCTCTGTCTTAAAAGCACACCAGCTATGTCTGGGTGGTTAGCCTAAACAAGACTAGGGCCGGGGCATGGGCTCCTGTGATCATCCACAGCACGATCCATGGCATGTGCCTTGTCCCAGACCAATTAATTCTCCTGAAGATGGTATCCAGCGCCATTCCCAACATGCAGACAGGACACTGCAGCCCTGTTTGGGATAGCAAGGTGTGGATGTGAGCTGTGTGGGGCAGAAGGCCAGCCCTGACCCATTTTATTTTCAAGTACAGATGTAGGATGCAGACTCACCTCTACATGGGAAAATATTGCCAAGGGCATCGTTCCCCTGCAGACTTGCCTGGACTTTGAGGGCAGATGGATGTTTTGGGGACTATGATCAAGGGCATGAATAAGCTAGAAAAACAGCCCGGGAGCCAAGCCCAGCGGAGTTCCTCAATGCCTCATCAGCCTCCTCAATTTCTTGCCTGATCTGCCCAGAAACATGTGGAAAATTTCTCCTCTGGATTAAGAACCGTCCATGAAACTCCCGGCAGGTTCTTGGCCACTGGGGCTGGCTTTGTGCTGGGACCTGTCTCCACCACCCATGTCCTAAGTCATTGGTGCTGAGCTCCACTTGCATGCCTTGTGAATGGGCTTTTTGGTGGCAGACATAAAAACCTAAACAAGAATTGGAATAAGCTGATTAAGTCCTGGTTGGGTTGATGCAATGAGGTAAGAGTGATGGGCAGAGCATGGCCACCTCTCTGCTGGGGCAATGTGCATCCCACTGTCCCCTCCTATGGCTGAGGACCGGTCTCAGGCTGGGTGAGACCCTCTACCTCAGATGCTGCTGATGGTCACCATCCGGCCCCAAAAATCTTCTGTAAGAAAGAGGACCTCTAGGTGTCCCTTCCAACCCGAAACATTCTATGATTCTATGAAGTTTTGAAGAGGATGGGGGGCAGGGGGGGAATGTCCCCTTGTATATTCGTCCCTTCCATCTGTGTTTGGAGAAAGAAGATTTATGGAAGTCAATTCAACACCCTGTCTAGCCTTGGCTGATATATTTCTTCCCATCCTCACCTCAGTGTCATCAAGGAAGAGTTCAGACAAGTGCTTGGGCCTGATGCTAAGCCCCGGGATGCAGGGGAGGCACGCTGGGAACAGGAAAGCAGTGCTGGGAGCATGCAACGCCACGTTAACGGCCACCTCTCCTGCAGCTTTTCCCATTGGGAGGCCTCAGCACGCTCAAGTCCACCTCCGCCTTACAGAGAGGGAGGTGGAGGTCCAGGCTCAGCTGGGGGGAGAGGCAGGGATGGGAAGCAGGTCTCCTGTGGGGTGCAGGCACCAGCCCCAGGGATGCGCAGCCCCGACGCGCTTGCAACGCTCGCCGACTCCGCACAGCTGCTCCCCTCATCTGCGCGCATTCAGAGCGGCTCCATTCAGCAGCACCGCTTCCTGGAGCTTGAAAGGGCTGCTGATTATTTTTAATGAGCCTTCGCCTTGCTGGAGGTTTATTTTGCACTGATTGCGTGGGCAGAACTGTAGCCTCATCCCACCAGGCAGGTTTGCTCGCCCTGCACTCCCCAGCATTGCTCAGGACCTGTGGGGAGCTGGTGGGGGGAACCCAACAGGTTTGGGAACCAAATAGTCAGCTTATGGAGTGATCACTGCTGTACCCCACTTGAGGCTGAGGCGGCCAGGTCCCCTACGGGAATGCAGGGCCCCGAAATGGAGGAAGGCAGCGTACACTCCAGCTTCACTCTTGGAGAAGGCTTGACCTCCACAACGATGCACAGCATCCAGGGCAGGGTATAATGCCCACCCATCTTGGACCTTCTCCCTCCCACCTAGCAGTGAGGTTAAGATCTCTGGGAGGTTCTTCCCTCACCCTGTAGCCTTCCTGCATGCCTGCCCTGAGAGCCCAGCTCATCCCAAAGCATGGTAGATTACTGTGTCCAGTTCTGGGCTCCCCAGTACAAGAAAGATGAGGAACAACTGGAGAGAGTCCAGCAGAGGGTACAGAGCTTATGAGGGGATGGGAGCAGTTCTGCTGGGGGGAACAGCTGGGGGAGCTGGGGCTGCTCAGCCTGAGGGAGAGAAGGATGAGAGGGGACTCATCAGCGCTTACCAATATGGGGAGGGGGCCAGACTCTCCCGTGGTGCCCAGCGCCAGGACAAGGGGCGACGGGCACAGACGGGAACACGGGAAGTTCCATCTGAACATGAAGAAAAACGTCTTCCTGTGAGGGCGGCAGAGCCCTGGCCCAGGCTGCCCGAGAGGTGTGGGGTCTCCTGCTCTGGAGATCCCCCACCCCGCCTGGCCGCGGCCCTGTGCACCCTGGGCTGGGTGACCCTGCTCGAGCAGGGGCTGGGCTGGGGGATCTCCAGAGGGCCCTGCCAGCCCCCACCCTGCTGGGATGCTGTGTGATTCTGTGAGTCACATCCTAAAAGTGCCTATATCTCTCCATCAGCTCCAAAGGGAACCCAGGACGCAGAGCTGAGCTGACCGTCTTTGGATGCTGGATCAGGCCCTTTGTACTCTGGGAAACTGAGTAGCATCCTGGCCTTGCAGGAATTAAAACTAATGTGACGGATAGAGGGTGATCTTGCAGCGATAGCAGTGCAAGGTGCAGCACTTGGGGCTGTCGCTGGAAAACCACCAGTTCTGCTGAATGGGGGCTGCTCCATGCAGTATCTGCCTCATTCATTAGTCCATGTAATCTGACGGGATATACCCTGTTGAAACCTGGTACCTGGCTGTATTTTTTTTCATCTTACTCTTGCTGTAATTTTTTTCCCCTGAGAAATTATTTAAACAGATGGCTGAGCTTGATATTAATATACTTATTTCAACATTTGCATAGAGCATCTGTTAGGGGGGAAAAAAAAAAGTTTTGCAGGTTTAAAAAAATAATTTTTTTCATCTTTGACTTGAATTCCAAGAATCTGAGAAGGCGACTACCTCTTCCAAGAATGTATAAAAGCTTCATTTATATACCAGTAGGATGCCACTCCACTGAAATGTCACTCACTGGCATATGATTTTGGAAGGGGAGAGGGAAATGAATGTGTATATTACAGAACTGATCAAGTCTAGACCAAAAAAAAGGGGAAACATTTAAAAGCAAGCCCCAAACTTGGTCTTTCTGCTGTTATTTGGGTCAGTCAAATAATTTAGAGCAGAATTGTCTCATTTTCCTCCTTAAATAGTTCCTCATTTATTTAGCTGTTCTACCTGAATTGCTGATCTGGCACGTGGTGGTCATCTCCTGGCCGTGTCCTGAGTTCACAGCGGGCTGAGCCCCCCTCCCCTCTGCTCCTGCTCTCTTCTGCCTTCCTTGGAAAGGAAAGCAGGGGGCACAGCCCAGGTGGGGCCACCAACGCATCGCTCCCGTCCTTGGCTTGGCTGTTCAGAGGGCCAGGATCTCAAGGTGCATGTGGTGCATCCTCAAAAGGTAGTCTAGATGAAGCCATTGAGAAATCACCTCTTCTTTTTTTTTTTTTTTTCTTAGAGGAGATCTGACAGTATTTCTGTATACCTCTTTCTTCCCCAGTAAAACAGTCTCTTACCATCATTTCAGATTATTAATTTTTGGACTAGCCCTCAGAGGGGCCACAATAAAAATAAAACCTCCCGAAGACCCATGCGGTCGATCATTGCACATTAACAAGGGGTCGGTTGTTCCCTTCTGTCCAAAGTCTCCAGGTCACCTCCTTGTCAAACCTGCAGGGCCAACGCTCTACTTCCATCCGAAGGACTAATCTGATGCTAAGTTACTTTATTTCTCCCTTTTATGACTGTATCGAGCAAAGCTGAGTAGTAAACACCTTTCAGAAGTTTTCAGCTGGCCTCCACAGCTTGGGGTCTGGTCTGATGAAC
>JMFS01056663.1:0-11784 GCA_000699545.1 Podiceps cristatus | reverse complement strand
GGGAGTAGAGACGTCTGCGCCCTCTCCCCCTCGTTCCATCTCTAAAATTAGCAGCTCCCCAAATTAAGAAGGATCCACCCATCTCGCTATACCTCCTACAAAAGCGCTGCTACGCAAACTGCCCCGCAGGATTCGAACGCTGAGTCTTGTAATCACTAACTTACTCTGTTAGGGGGGAAATCGAAGTTAAATCTTGCATGTAATTTTTTTTTTTTTTTTTTTCTCCCAGATCAGAACAGAGAGGCTGCAGCTCATGACCAAAATGCAGTATTCCCATCACTGTGAGCACCTTTTAGAGAGACTGAACAAACAGCGAGAAGCCGGCTTTCTTTGCGACTGCACTGTTGTTATTGGGGAGTTCCAGTTCAAGGCACACAGAAATGTGCTTGCCTCCTTCAGCGAGTACTTCGGTGCATTTTACAGAGACACGTCTGACAATAATGTTGTTTTGGATCAGACTCAAGTGAAGGCTGATGGATTCCAAAAACTCCTGGAATTTATTTATACGGGAAACTTAAACCTCGACAGGTAACATACGCTATTACAGGGGGAAAGAAAATAGGGAAATAAACTTTGTGTTAAGGCAGTACTGGTTTTTTTGTTCTTTGTAATAAGTTCTGGAGGAACAAATAGTGATATGATGCATTTAAAGTTGAAGATCATCTGCTTGTATGTTTTTAAAAACCACAAGGGTATGTGAGTGCCAAGACAAAGGTATGTCGTCTGATAATTCACGGATTGATGGTTTCACTCTCCCAATCTTTCTGTCTGGATTGGAAGGGATTAACAATCTGACATGATTATCGGGAGGCAGAAGGATACGTGTGTTTGTTCTGAAGCTGGATTATAGAAGTCCATTTTTGCAGAGAACACACGGAAACTGTATATACGGTAGAGACTAAAGTCTGAGGAATGCATGAGGATAAGCACAAAATATATATATAAAAAACCCCACGTTTCTTAGAATTTGCATGATCCGTTACTTAAAATCGTATGTTAGTGTCCAAAAGGAGTCACAGAAGTCCTTCCCCCCTTACGGTGTTGCTTTTGTGTCTGTTGTGTTGCCTCACGTACAGTGAGGATTCTTCACGGTGCTTTTCTCTCGGGGAAAGAAAAAGATTATCCCTCCTGAGGGAGGTGTGACTGCTTGGGAGTATGTAGGCCAGGATTTTAACTCCTTTCTCAGTGTCTGGTGTCAGATGCATTTTAGAAAAGCTTTGTTGCTGTTGATGTCTGGAAGCCCATCCTTGGTACTTTTCACAGATGTGGGGTGGTGGGTTTTTTAAATTGGCTGCAAGCATTAACAGCAGTGGAGCAGTGTACGTAGCAGTGTGGCAAAGGTAGTGACTGGTGCGTCGCTAATTACACGTGTGCGGTGTTCTTGGTGTCTGTCTGGGACGGCAGCGGGAGAGTTACTGGCTTCATGTTGAGCAGCTGAGATCTCCGAAGGAAGAGGAAGGTGGAAGTACCGTTCTCAGCCAGGGAGAACTCTTTGACTAGAGATGATGCCTGCAGTGCCCACGTGTACCTGTCACCTTGTACTGTATCCCTCTAGGTGACTGCTGGGACTGTCCACAAATTCTGCTGCTTTCTGGGATGGTGGGTGCACGAGTGACACTAGGCGGGTGTACTTTGAACTCACGGCTGGTCTAACGCAGGATACCAGAACAGCTGTATTCATGTACAGAGAGTAATTGTGGCTAGTTACTGTTTAATTACATTAGCGGTGTAGTAGATTGTCAGAATGATGTTTACCGTTAATCTCTGCTGTAAATCCATAAATGCATTGATGGTACGTGTTGCCACCTTTTCCAGATCATTTTTTTTTCTAAACTATCGAGGCCTATGTTGCAGGAACTGAAAAACAGAGCATAGTAGTTTAAATGAGGACTTCCTCAGTGTTAATGTTTTCTGTGTGCAGCTGGTACAGAACTAAGACTGACTGCAAATCGTTGTATAAAACAAGATTAATACCTGCCTCACAGAAGTCCTGAGGTGAATGCGCTGCTTGCACATTATTTCAGACTTTTGGCAGAAGGATTATAGAATGGTGATTTATGCATTTTATTGTCCAGTGTTTTATCCCTTCGTGTTGTGATTTCTGAGCTCTTTGGACCAACCACCCCATGTCTAGCCTCACCACCTTACAATTGGACTTTTAACTTAAAATTCTACAAAAGGCTTGTAACTGAAAATGAAATTCTAAGTTCCGCAGATCTTCAGGCCCCGCTGGACATGGGCTGTCACTTCGGGAGTAGTTGTCATACCAGTGTCTTGCGGCACTACAGCACTGAGAGATGAGATCTTGCTGTGTGTGTTCTCAAAGTTATGTTTCCTGACAGCCTAAGTTTTCTGTAGCTCTGCTGTCCGTATTTGATACAGCTGGTACAGAACAAATGTTTGCTTTGTCCAGAATATTGTCACCCAAGTCTTGTTTTCTTGCAGCTGGAATGTTAAAGAAATTCACCAGGCTGCTGACTATCTCAAAGTAGAAGAAGTGGTCACTAAGTGCAAAATCAAGATGGAAGACTTTGCTTTTATTGCTAATCCTGCTTCTACAGAGACATCTAGTATCACTGGAAACGTTGAAATGAATCAGCAGACTTGCCTTCTGACCCTCCGAGATTACAATAATCGGGAGAATGCAGACGGTGCTGCTGCAGACTTGGTTCCACCCCAGGCAAAAAAAGCAGCTTTAGAAAAGAAATCTCCTCAAACCAAAAAGCGAAAGAAGAATTTCAGCTCCCCCAAGAGCATACAGAATAAATCCGTACAATATCAGAATGACGTCACCGAGAACACGTCCATTGAAATGTTTTTAGATGCAAATAAGCTGGCTACCCAGATAACGGAACAGGCTGCCCAAGGCAGCGATAACGCTGAACTACAGCTGGCATCTGTGGTGGAAAGCGAAACGCTGGCAGCGCAGGATATCCTAGTTCAGACTATTGCAGCGAAACAGAAACGGGGAAAGCCTCAGCAAAGCTGTGCGCTGAAGGAGCACTGCATGGCGAACATAGCCAGCGAAAAGAACACTTACCAGCTGGAGAGTTCGGGAGAAGAACTTGACCAGAAGTATTCCAAAGCTAAGCCAGTGTGCAACACCTGTGGAAAAGTCTTTTCAGAAGCTAGTAGCCTCCGTCGGCACATGAGGATACACAAAGGAGTGAAACCGTACGTGTGTCAGCTTTGTGGGAAGGCGTTCACCCAGTGCAATCAGTTGAAAACCCATGTAAGAACTCACACAGGTAAGCCGCTGGCCTTGTCCTCACGGGCTGTGGTCACCTCTAGTCACAGCCTGTGAATACAGGACTAAAACAATCTTGGCGTTCTGGCTTCTTCCTCTAGAAATCTTGTCTGCTGCTGGTACGCATGTGGGGATAGTACCTGTATCCTGGTAGCGTGAAACGTTTCGACAATTTTCAGTACAAAGTCATAGTTTCTACTTTAAGTAGCTCGAGGGGACTTTATGTCTGAGCATCTTGATTTCTGGACAGACTCAGAAGAACCAGCTACCCTTTAACTCTGTAGAGTGAGGGAGTACCAAAACCAATTGCCAGTAGAGCATGAAAAACTCGCTGTACTTGACACCAGAATTTCTGTTGTTTTTTGGGGTTTTTTTTTCCTTTTAAACTTCAAATCCTAATGTAAGTTTGGTAACAAAAGTGGGAAAAAATGCAGTCTTGTGACAAGTAGGTAACTTCTCCCATAGGATCTTCAAACAAAGTAGGGGAGGTGGCTGAATTACTACAGCATTTGGGATTTTATTTAGTAAAATGTGCAGCTGAATTGTGTGGTAGTGTTATGATATCTGCAGTCAGTGCCATCACTGGAAGTTTGTGTTGTATCGAGAGCTACTGAACAAAGCATCAAAGAGAAATCTATTATGAACATTTAAACATTAAGACACCGTGTCTGACTTAAAAAGATGATGAACAGCAAATTGCTGGTGCCTGGGACGCCGTACGGGAGAAGTGCTGCGCTTGTCTTTTCGGGTGTTCTTCCCTAGTTCGTTCTTCAGGCCGACCTGGCGTAGCTGCTGCTGCTGGTGCCTTTGCTGCTGGACTTAGCCCAGCGAGCAGCAGAGGGACCGGGTTTACGTTGTTTTCTTCCTTTCGTGGCTGGCATTCAGAATTCTGCAGTAACAATCAGATCAAAAATTCTTGACTTTTGTTCTTTTTCCCTTTTGGAAAACTCTGAGCAGAGGCCGGCAGTGGAGCTCTTTCCAGGAAGCTGTGAAGAGGTGAAGTAGGAGGTGGTGGGGTGCAGCTGCAGGAGAATGCCTTGCTCTGTCTGTAACCAAGGGAGAGATGTCAAGTATTGTCAGCCAGTGACTAACCAAAGATTCAGGTGCGAGGTGGAGCTTGTGAGCAGCATTCAGGGACAGTCTGCTGGTAGGAACGTCAGCTGCGCTTTCTACCTTTGAGGGTATTGTACCGGGAATTTTTGCATGAGCAGGTAGGGAATTTCATGGTGTTGGTTGCTAGGTGGCGGCTTAGATGTCTAATACTCCTATTTTTGAAGTTTTTATGTACACAATATACTTAAGAATTGTTGAGGTCTTGGTTGGGTTGCGCGCTGCCCTAGAAACACCAAGATAGGCTTTTATACTGTCACCTGAGTCTGCAGGGTTGCACGATCCATTACATGAGACTGCCGACCACTAAGAGAGCACAAATAGTCAGGGAAGTGCCTGTAGCGTTCTACAGCAGACGCTACCGAGATATTAGTGAGCACGAGCCTGTACGTTGAAGACCTGTTGCTGTTTTGACAGGCCAGAAAAAGCAGCTGATTTACCGGTGGTTTATCTTGAATATTCAGAATCAGGAATAGACATAACCAGCAAAAAGTCTGAAAATACAGTAGTAGCGTTCTTCGAATAACGTGGGGGAACTGGCGCTGTTGAAAATATTATTACCTTTTTTCCCCCAAAAGGTAATATGTTAAAAAATAGTCTGTTACCCTCTGTGTTTCTGGCACGTTCCACTTCAGTGGACTGATCACGGGATGTTCCAAGATGTTATTTGTAAGAAGTATTAGAGCAGACACCCGAGCTGTGGGCAGGTAATGGATTGGAAAGCTTTCTCACGTAAATGCAGAGGGCACACGGGTTTTATTTTTCACTAGGGGAGAAGCCATACAAATGTGAACTATGCGACAAAGGCTTTGCTCAGAAGTGTCAGTTGGTGTTCCACAGTCGGATGCATCACGGAGAAGAGAAGCCGTACAAATGTGATGTCTGCAATCTGCAGTTCGCGACTTCAAGCAATCTGAAGATTCACGCCAGGTAGGCAAAAGTGAGATCCTGCAAATGCTCATCCACGTGGTTATTTAAACAGAATAATTTACTCCAGCGTGAGCAAGAGTTATGCGTTCATAATTTGGTCCTTTCGACTCCTTTTCTCCCAGGCCTTCTCTCACACTGCACAACAGAATAATTACATCTGTGGACTTGCACGTTAGGGAAATGATTTGTGCTTTATGAGCGTTACCGCCTACGATGCACTGGTGTCCTTATGGCAGTGATGCGGGGTTTGTTTAAAACTGCTTGTAGCACCAAAGAGGAGAGAGTGCCTTGGTGGGAAGTGTCACAGAACAGTTCTCGCTGTTCACCGCTGTCTGCACAGGGCTTTTTGCATTTTTGGCATGAGCGAGAATTATATTCCCTTGTTAGGAATCATCGGTTTATCTTCCAGTACACTACGATGCGAAGCGTGCTGAGTTCCGATGGTGCATGTTACACGCGCAGGGCCTGTAGTTCAGTTCGGCTGCCACTGAAATCACAGATGTCCCGAATCCCAGAGTCGACAGGCTGTGAATTTCACTCCATGAGAAGCTGCTAACTCAAAACCAAACTTTTTTTTTTTAGTTCACAGAACATCAGTACAAGGAACTTTGGGGATAAAGTACTAATTAAGGAAAGTTGCTTAATCGTGGGTGTTGCTTCCCTTTCTGCCAGCTCACTGATGTCTGTGTTGGTTGGCAGGAAGCATAGCGGCGAGAAGCCCTACGTCTGCGACCGGTGCGGTCAGCGGTTCGCTCAGGCCAGCACACTCACCTACCACGTGCGTCGCCACACCGGGGAGAAACCTTACGTGTGCGACAGCTGTGGAAAAGCCTTCGCCGTCTCAAGTTCTCTCATCACCCATTCCCGAAAACATACAGGTAAGGGGAGACGGAGCAGGGAGGTACCAGAACAGGCCTGGCGAGGGCCTGTCCAGGTCGGCACCAGGACATCTGCGGGCTGGGAGTTACCTCTGGAGCCGTCGTCCAGCTCCTTTCTCCTGGTTTTTCCCCTTGGACTCCAGTTTAGAGAGCTCTTTCTCCCATGGGACATTACCTCTGTTTCATTTTGATTTGTTCTTTATGTGTGTTCTGGTTTATATATTGAAATAACAAACTCCTTGTGTTTCCTTTAGGAGAGAAGCCATATATCTGTGGCATTTGTGAAAAGAGTTTTATTTCCTCTGGAGAGCTCAATAAACATTTCCGGTCCCATACAGGTCAGTTTCCAGACAGGCTGCTTCCTGCGCTATAAATAATATTTACCTTTACCCTTTTGCCTTTAAAATACACCATATTGTGCTGTACTTGAAAGTAGCAGAGTTTCTTAATTTATATATCTCATGTTAACATCATTTCAAGAAGATATTTCTGATTTTTTTTTTTTAATTGCCTTTTTCAGGCTAGTATCTGTGTAACAGTGTAGGTTTTGATATATGATCATGGCCTTACTTCTGTCATTCAGGGTTCTTTGCTTTGTTTTAATCTAGTATTCTGGAAACAATTTTATTCTGAATACAGACACACAGATAAAATAACAGAGTAATGAAGTTGGATTTTAAAATACAACATTGAAATCCATTATTCTACGTCTCTAACTGTGTTTTCTTTCAATCTCAAGATTGTTCTAACTGCCAAACTTTTTTTTTCAGGTGAAAGGCCATTTATCTGTGAAATGTGTGGCAATTCTTACACAGATATAAAAAACCTTAAGAAGCACAAAACGAAAGTTCATACAGGTGAGTTCCTCGTGCAAAGAAACGTTAAGAAACTACATCAACTATTTTGTCTTCAGTGCTGAATAACTTTTGTTGGGTTTGTTTTTTTTTTTTGATCATCCAGGCCTAAAATTAGAAAATAAAATATTTTTGGATAGTAGCTCTCTTTAGAGCCAAAAGCATCCACTTTAGAGGTACCCAAACCTTTTAAAGCATAAAATACATGCTTTTGAAGTAGATTCAAGACAAATTTTCAAGCATTTGCATTGCTATAGAAACACATGGTGGGCTACATAGAAGTGGATTGCTGCTGACAAGAACCTCTGTGTGTGAACATTTACTTTCTTATCCTTGTTGCTTGTGAGAGCTTCTCACATGAAGGCGTAGTCTGAATTGTAGGAAATTTTTTACCTCTTCAGAATATATCAAAGGATATGAGGGTAGTAATGAGGTGAACAAGGCATACTGGTTACAAGAATTACATCTCGACGGCACAAATATTTTTAATGTGAAAGTGGTTTGGTTTTGTTTTGTTGTTGTGTTTTTTTTTTTTTTTTATATGCCGTCAACTTTAATCCAAATCTGAGCTGGCTTAGCAAACACACAAGATCAGACAGCTGGCAGAATGTTCCCAGCTGTGAATACTGCTCTAAAAAGACTTTTCAAATATATTCATTTCCTATTCTAGATACCAAAATTCGATTAGGAAGAAATTTGTCATATTACTTGCCTATATTGCAAAGCACAGAGGTGCTGAGGTGCCTCTTTCAGCACCAGCTCTGCACACCTTGTTATCTGTCCGTCTTTAAGTGTATTAACCGTAATTCCCTTGCCTGTGTCAGACGGAAAAAGGAATAATAGGTGTCTGTGTACGTCTGGATTGGGAGGGAGGGGAAGAGACAACAAGGTCCGTAGGCAGAGGCAGCTTTGAATGTCCAAAGCTTGAGAAGCCGGGTTCAGGAAGGCCCCGTGCAGCGGGAGCGCGGGTGAGGCGAGCAGTGGAGAGAGCCGGGCAGAGCCGGAGGGCGTGAGCTGGGATTGCTGCCAAGGCAGGTCAGCTCTCCGGGAGAGCCAGAAGGCAGACGGGAGTGCTCCGCCGCTGAGATAACAGGCTTCCGAGCACACTTCGATAGAGGAGGGGGCAAACGTCTGATGTGGCTTGATCAGAAAGCTGCCAAAGAGCAGCGGCGGACTGCGTTCAGACAGGAAGGCAGCGGGGAAGCGGTTAACTGATTTCAATTAAGAATAGAAAATGGTTTCTCAGGTGATTGGATAAAAACTGTAATGGTCTGGCTGGAAGGGAGTTAACAAATGTTTTGTTCTGAAGAAATTTGTGGATAAATGATACATTCTACATTGCTGTCTCTGTGAAAAGAGGATGCCTGGATGTGGCTGTGGTTCTTAGATTTTTCTGGGGTGGAAAATCTCAAGGAAACCTTCATAATTACGTTTTTTCCAAAGTTCTTTTGTTCACTGTTGATGGTAAGGATTTGGGATCTTCTGTACCATGCCAAGTTGAGGTCAGGTTGGAATGTGTCATCCATCCAGTTGTCATGCTACAAGCAGCAGAGGACGCGAATCTTGGTGCTTACATTGCATTTACAGCTCATTCTGGCTTTGCAGCACATTGAAGCCACTGGTAGCCCCGCTGCTCACGCCGTCTTTGACATACCAAGGCTTTGTTTTGACAGTCATTTGAGAGGGAATTTGAACAAGAGCTTTTGAACATTTTGGTTTTGTTTTTTTCCCTCCCTAGGATCTGAAACTCCCCCAGATTCTAATGCACTTGATAATTCTTTCAATGAACAAGAATCCATTCAGAGTCAGAAAAGTCCTTTATCGGAGTCCATAGATGTGAAACCCTCTGAGATGTCTTTAGCGCTTCCTCTTCCCATTGGGACTGAAGACCATCAGATGCTGCTTCCTGTGACGGGTAGTCAGTCTCCTCCATCAGAAACGTTACTAAGATCTGCTGTGACCGGATATTCAGAACCTCAGTTTATTTTCTTGCAGCAGTTGTACTGACAGTGCAGTACAGAGCCATCAAGGTAATTCGGTAGTGAACTTGCATACGTTTGGGAAGATGAACGTAATCGAGCAAGCAGTCACACTTTTTCACTTGGACTTGTTCTTCTTTTTCCTCTGTGTAAAGACACTTGTAAGGCATTTCCATTGTGCAGTGCTGTCTTTCAGGTTTTGTTCAGTTGTGCTAATCTACAATCAAATTTCTTTTTGCAATTAACACTGATTTCCAGGAGACAATTCTTTTCCAGCATCACCTGCCTTAAGAATTCTCTGTTAAATATGTTAATGTATTTTGGACATCTCCGCCCATGTGCCTGCTGATCTGGTGCATCACGATATCACTTGAGAGCAGACATTTTAAGCCATATTTGATAGTTTAAGAATATTAACCCAGAAGTGTAAGGGGAAAATCATAATTTGAATGTACTAACAAGCTTGTACTCCCGCATTCCAAGGTGATGGAATGGTACACGATGGAAGGTAGGCCAGTGCTCGGGTGAGGTGCTTGGAAAAAATTACTGCCGTTTGCCAGAAGTAGCCGTCTTCAGTTGAAGTCTGGCCAGAGGGAAGGAAGGTTTGTGTGTATTTTCCTGACAGGGCAAGTAAAGGAGGGTTAATTTTTGTCTGTAGTGTGGTAAGTCAGAGGGTTCTAAGGGCAGATGCTACTGGCTGTTCTAGCCAACAGGTCATGTTTTCTCTCCCCTCCTCTTTTTTTTTTTTTTTTTAAGTGAATCCAGCATTGTTGTATCTTGTCCCAGATTTATTTTTCACATCCCTAAAATGCCCTGGTTTTGGCACAAACAGCAACATTTGCTCAACGGGAGAGCTGGAATGTGCATGTTGTAGATGAGAAGAAAAGATACATTGGCTTAATTGTGAGGCATGAATCATAGCTTCGTAATCCTTCTTTTACAGTAGTGCTGCTGCTCGTGGGTATATGGTAGGTGCAAAAGAGGAAATAAATCCTGCCCTTCACTGTGAAGATAATAAATGAACGCTACATGAAGGAGCATTAAGGAATACTACAACAGAGCAGACTGATATTCTTCCAGGCAAGGTTTTGTTAGAGTATGACTGATTTAATTGAAGTAATTATGTATTGCTTTACCTCTCATGTCGCTTATCCACAGTAACTGCACAAAACTGGTATCTAGCAAGACTCACAAAAAGGTATGTTTTATTACTAGCAATGTACATTTTTAAAAAGCAACATTTTTAGTGTCTTGGTAGGGTCATTAGTTAAAGACTAGTTGACAATAGGAGTGCTTTTATACTCCGTTTTGCCAGTTTGTGCCATTAACATAATGTAAGCATTATTTAAGTAATCATCAAATAGTAAGGAAACAGTTGTAATACTGTACCAACAATGCATTTAAAGACATTATTTGTTGGTTATTTACTTGGTGCTAGCATTTTCTTTCCACTGATGCCTTGTGTCCAGACACTGATAAATAGAAGAGCATAGGAGATACCTCTTAACTGATTCTGTCCTACATGGAGGACTAATAATTAATCTGCACCTTAATGAAACAGACTTGTTAAAAATTTCTTGGAGGATTTAATTTAAATATTCTGCAGATAGTCCCTTGACTCCTGAGCATGACTTGTAAAGTAATAGGCCGTTTGCTTCTTTGTGTTGATCATCTTAGTAGGTGGCATGTTTAAAACTCTTGCTTCTTGATCATATTTTATGCTTTAATAGATGGCCAATTTGTTGATAAAGTCTACCGTGGACAGCAAGGAGTACCGCCGTGTTCACTGGGAACATTCTTAATGAAGGCGTCTCTAACCCTGTCCACTGAAGCTAATTCTTGCCGTACCTGCTGGCCTTTATTTGCTTTGCTTACCTGTAAAGCAACGCTGACGGACAGCTGGTGTCCTTCATAATGCCGGCAAATGGATGAAGTTCTCTGTGGTGGTTTGGTTTTTTTTTTTTTCTGTTTGGCATTTCCCCCTTTCCTCACCCCTTTTCTTTTTTAGCTTCTGTGGTTGATGTAGCACCTGAAAGATTTCCTAGCCTTGCCATTTAAGACTGAAGAACCACAAAGATTGGGATCTTGACTCTAAAAAAAGCAAACTCTGTGTATCTTGTCCTAAGGTGGTTCTTTCTCTTTCTGATAGTAGTGCAGAAGTCTTGGGATAGACATAGGATTAGTCATGAATACTGAAAAAGAACAATACCATACAACTGATAAATTTCCTATTTAAACAGCTTTGGAAGATAAACTAATGATATGCTGCTGTTATCTGAGAAATAGTATCCAAAAATTAACAGATCCAGCATAAATGACCACAAGAGAGAACTAGTAAAAAAAAAAAAAAAAAAAAATCACATTCCTACATAGAAAATGCATTCCATAACAATGTTTGTTTGGACTGTTTTTATATTTCTAAAATTATAGCTTATTACTGTATTCTTAGATTTCAGACTTTTTTAAAAAATACAGTGCTTAGATTTATACAGGATTTGTTTAGATACTTATAACAGTAACACTTGGTTTATTAGTCACTTAGTTTTCTTTATAGACAAGAAGATAATCATTATTTTTTACAAGACAACGATTTTAACTTTTCTTAATAGAATACACAGGCTTGTAGTTTTGTCTTGGAGCAATAATTTAGTGACCTGCACTCTTGAGTCGCCATCTGAGAGCCTTGATTTTTATCCTCATCTTTCATGAAGATATCTCAGCTGCTGAGGTATGATTTCTATGAACTGTATTCATTTACTAGAATATAGATTTTAAATATATATATA
>JMFS01056662.1:0-12297 GCA_000699545.1 Podiceps cristatus | reverse complement strand
TATATATATAAACACAGATATATACATACATACTTACATATATTTGCATGTATGTGCATGTAAGTGCATATGTGTGTGTTTCTAATATGTTTTCAGAAATCCTGTTTCCTGTTGGAAGACTCAAAGACACAAATATCCCACCCGTGGACAAATCAATTACACATTCTTTACTTCTGAAGCCAAATCTTCCTGGTGATACATAATGAGATTTTACGTACTTCGTGCCTTATTGACTAATCAGATCAATGCAGCATACTCCTCCTGTCCCTCCCGTTTTGTAGTAGCTCATCACCTGTAGCTGCACAAGTGCGGTTGCTTTTGCCAAATACTTGGAGATACTGCTAATGGCTTCACTTGAACTCTGCATTGCTGCATATCAGTACGGAGGAGTGAGGTTTGTGTATTTTAATCCATATTGTGATTGTTTTGATGTTGTTTCTAATGAGGAATAGGTTTTTATTTATACATATCAGAGCTGCTGTTATAGGCCTTTGTGCCTCCCAAAGGATTAGATTTCCACTATCAAACACAGTGCATACTTAGAAGAAGGAGGAAGCTAACTAGAGGTCAACTTTCTACTCACAAACTACAGTGCTTAGCCTCTTCCACAGTTCTTTCCATCCACGGATCCAAACACTTTGTACAGAAACGTAGCAGTTATTCCCACCTTGCATGCAAGGAAATGGAGTCAGGACACTGCCACATGCTGCTGTAGGTCACATGGATGGTTAATGCGGCATTAGTGGAGTCACAGGACCCACTGCTGCCTCCAGATTGACATTGCCACCCACACATTGAAAATCACACAGGAACTACCAGAAATAAGGATCCATGATTTTCACATCCCTGACAGGCGGTGCATAAGAGGGCAGAAAGAATGAAGTTGAGTTGGCTGAAGATACTTTTAAAAGGAATGCAAAGATTTTAACTAGGGGAATATGTATGGCTCCTGTTACTCATCCTACTTCCAAATGCTGAGACCACCAACTACATCACTACTTTTTTCTCTCTTCAGAAGCTTGAAGCTGATGTAGAAATTACTACAGACTCTTGAAAACAGCATTTATTCCAGAGGCAAGAATAAAACTGCACCTCTACAATACAGGAAAAAAATGCTACCTCATTGCTAATCTCCAAGGTCAAGTACTTAGTATCTAAGATGGAGATAACAGTTTTGAGGAAAAAACCCAACATCATTAAATTAAGTTTCTGGAACAGCTCACTTCCATGTAAATTAAAGCCTGAGTACCAGGTCGTACTGTGTGAAAGCCTGGAAAATAAATGTCTTGCCAAAGCGAGTTTTGCCTCCCAGATGTCGTTTTGAGTGTGCTGCAGGTGCTTTTATTTCAGTTTCACAAATTCCTCTTGGCCTCATTTAAACATTTAATTTTAACATGGGGATCTTTTAAAATTAAAATAAATATTCCTCCACTTGCAATGGAGGAACTTTTCAGAGTATTTTGTGGACTCTCCAGAGCTTCCTTTTCAGGACGAAACTTCTGCTTGGGGCATATCTTTGTCTCTTCATATTTATTCAATGTTTTGTTTTGACTTAGTTGTTTATCATCTTTATAGTATTCCAGTGGAAAAATTAATGAGGGTGAAAGTGGAAGGGAAGGAGAATGTGTTACAACACTCCATATCTGGTAGAAATCACACTTTTACAGACCTTTCAGCATCTTATGCAAAAGTCAAATTCACTGCAGAACTAGAGAATGAAGAGGGCTCACACACGGAGAACCTGGCTGCTCCTGGCTGCCAGAATGGCACTCTTCACTCACAGCTGTGCAGCAAAACTGGAGTTTTTCTCTGACCCAGTGAGTGGCACATATTTTAAGCAGTCTTTAGACACTAAGCAAGCTGCTGCAATCACTCATTTATTTAAGGAATGCAAACTCCATCTGAATAAAAACTCCCAGTACTGCTGCTGGACAGGACTGTGTCATTCTCCTATGACCCAAATGACCAAGACAAGGCGGCACTGCACCTCGCTGGAGTGGAGGGTAAGGACAGATGGACACCACCCAGCCCGGCGTGCCTGGCACTGCTATCACCCCAGCAGATCACATAGGGTCTTACCTGCTGCAGGTACGAGAACGACTCAAGGCCATGTCTGAGCCCTAGTCCCAGCTCACTGTCAGCAAGGATGACAAGCCAGGACACAAGGATGCTGCAGAGCGTCCTGTGTGGCACCAGAGGTACAGACTCATGGAGGACCTTTCCCCTTAATTTTATTAACCAAGGCTGAAAACCAGAGAGAGTAATCTAAACAGGCCAAACTAATTCATTTTCTACTCCAAGTTACTGGGTTGACACAAAAGAACAGCATTTACAACAACCGTTCCATGTGTCTATTGGAAACGTACGCTTTTTTGAGCCTGAGGACATGGGAGGAGGCAGCCACTGTGACTACAAAAATATCAGTTTCCTGTTTAAATCTGGGACTGTATTTAGACTTGATGGCTTACCGTCTGAGAAACTTCTCTGGATAGAGGGAAGGTTAGTTTGTTTGTTTGTATTAGGGAAAAGGCAGTTTCCTGATTGGGATCACAGTGTTTGTTTTTGTCAATTTTATGCCAATTGTGAGTAAAAAATCAACTAATTTACTCAAACAGTGCTTGTGGTGAATTTGTTCAGTACATCCAAACCCAGTTCCTTTTTTAAAAGAACTGGTCATTTCCACATAAAAAATATTTCAAATTTTGGGAATGCCTGGACTAGGCAGCTGTTACATAATAAACTATTAGATACTCAAAGGAAGTTCCTCTCAAAAAGGAAGCCGAAGCAGGTTTGATCAGAAATAGGAGACTTCTCGTGACCTTCCAGTCCCTAGATCTTAATGCCAATCCAACTGAATATTCAACACAAGAGACTTTTACCTACACCTTGATAGTGAACAGCTGGCACTGCCCACTCGGTTCACTAAGGGACTGTCAAAAGCAGCTGCAACATGAAGAAAAAAATACTTGCAAAAAAATAGGGTGAAAACTTTCACCCACTTATTTGGAAAGATACCAGGGTGAGAAGTTGACAAGCAACATGCCTTTGCTTTGTCCAGTACTCACATCTCCAATGCAGAAGAAATCTGAGAACTTATTGAAAGGAATTTATTTCGCTCTTTGCTGGGGTTTCTAATGGAGAAGCTCGAGTTCATTTACTTTAAAGCACAAAGGCTGTAAAGGACAGCAGTTCTCAAGTTGATTCACCAATGGATTAGCTGCCCAGGAACTCTAAGAAGGGCAAAGACCTGGATGTTATCAGAATAAACTGTTTGAGCCTCAGCTGCTGACATAAACTTGACAGATATTAATACAGTATATAGATACATAGAAACTCTTTATTCTATGCCTCTCCTCCAAATGCTTGTTTCGGCACGGATAAACTGACAAACAAAGTGCATTTGTACTGAGTTTAATTTGAAGAAAAACTATTCCAGCATTCAGTCATAGCATAAGGCATCCCACTCCACTTTGGAGACTGGACTGATCTGACATGTTTAAGAACTTAGTCTGTTGCTCCAAAACCAAATGATTTCTGTTTTATTATCAGTCTGTAGCAGCAAATTAACTTTGATCTCAGCCTGTCTTCCCCCTCCGAAACTTCACTGGAAACGTTTTCTCTTTTGAGAACCATTTGCTATGTGGTTTCAACGTCTTTCACAAGATCTAAGCAAGCTGCGATATTCATGAACAAAAAAAACTTTAACTTTGTATTGACAAAGCTGTCCTGCACTACCGGGTGCTCTATTATAATCAAAATTTTGAACTTTCAAAAGCCAGGAAATAAATGAAGGTACAAACTGATGCAAACTTTACTTTGTTCTTAAAAATGGTAAGTAACAGCTAGCACCGATTTCCATACATTGTAGCACAGTCACCAGGTTACTGATAACTGAGGAGAAAAAAAAACAGTTATCTTGTAGATCCTTCCAGAAGATCTCAGAAGTAAAAGACAACAAAAACCATGGATGAGCAGCTCTTGACTACACAAGGGTGGCATCAAGTGCATTGGTTCTGTGGAACAAATGGAATTCCTCCTCCCTGTGAACTGTCTCCATATCAGGAACAACCAGGTGACAGACAAGGCAGTACTGTTGAGAGGTTGTTAAGCTCACACCAAAAGGAGACCCTGATAATGCAGAAGCACCATAAGAAGTCTCCAGACCCACATTCCATAATGCCATGAATGCAAAGGGTCAAAGACAAGGAGAACAAAGCTTTCCTTTTGCTGCCTATGCCATGCCAGAAGCCTGTTGATACAACAAGACAAAAGGCAAATACTTGTACCAAGAACAATTTTGACATTTGTTCTACTACTGAATCCTCAGAGGCAGATTCACGAGATCAGAACATTAAAACCGTAAGACAAACCATAGCGAGGAAAGAGCAGAGGCTAAAGGAGAGGCAGTGGCACTCCACAAAGATGCCTTGAATCTCCCCATTTCCTGGCATTGGTTAAGTTTGCATTTATGTAGCATTTCACAAACCTTAAATTAGTAAAGCTTCAACAAGCTGGAAAACACTAACCTTCCTCCACTGCAGGGGCACATGATACTGAAACACCCAACCCAAGGCCTTGCAGCAAGTCAGTACAAATACCACCTACTCTTGTCCCCTGGGGATCTACTTTATGCTGGAAGATTGCCCCGGTACAACTCTGCCAGAAACGCCCACTAGCAGAGGAACATCTTGTACCAAGGGAGGAGTGCTGGCGCTCTGTGTATGACACAAGCACTCTGAGCAAATGACCTTCCCAGCTCTAGCATAGGCTCTTAGACCTGACCTGAGTCCCAAATCTATCTCCCTTCAGGTAATTCACTTAACTGAAACATGTCTGATTTTAATCATCTGTAACGTGAAGGGCAATGATGTTCCCTACCTACAAGAGCTCTTCAACTTTCTAGAAGTGGGTGGTGCAAAGTTTAATCCTTCTCTAAGAGGAAAGTACTTAAGTTTCACTGCCTCACAGGATGCTCTTGAACAGTCGTTGCAAAATACAGTATCTCCCTAAGGGAGCAAACCCAAGGCTGGGCCTTATTTAAACCTCTGCTGGGCCATCAGAACACAACCGACCTTTAAATAAAAAACCAAAAAACAAAAAACCACAACCCAAACCTAGGAGTTTTGTAATTACTACTCTGGAAGAATCTTTAGAATGACCAGGTTGTGACCTCTGTCACTTCCCAGATTCTCCGTGAACATGGCATTAATTGCTCATTCTTCCTGTGTCCAACATTTCCAGATCACTAAGGTAACATCACACCTTAGGCTGGGCCTTTGCCATTTTAAAGTACATCTCTTCTATCAGTCTGGACTAGCAACAATCGTACCTCTGAAGCACAGCACAGTCTTCAGGAGTAACTTCCAAGCTAAGTATAAATTCACAAGCACGAGATTTCCCAGCTGCAGTGATCTCTATACAAGCTGTCACAGGTAGTGACAAGTTGAGTGTCGAAAATGTGCTTAAGCTCACATTATTTTTGTGGGAGCTGTACAAACAAACCCAAGCAATTCTCTTTTTAATGTTCATGACGAATATTTCACTTTAACAAAGACAGGCATTTCTGTGCTTTCAGTCCAGGTCCTGCTTCATGTTGCTACAGGTAGTTAGCACTGGCTCTACATTCAGCTGCTGGTTGCGCTTCTCGTTTAACCATGTTTATTAATTTGATTTAATAATATGCCACCCATTAATATTTTGTTCTGACAACAGACTTGTGTAGTTGTATTATTTCCACTGAGCACATACCTGCACCAGCAAATAGGGCGTTCAGAAACAGTTACACAGTGAGAACAGGGAATATGTAGATTATCCTGTGCTACTATATGACCACACCATTTATCAGTGGAAAGCAGAGAACTATTTCTGCCAAAAAGAAACATAACTGCTTTGTTTTCCAAAGAAATAACCAACACCACCCCCCTCCTAAAATCACCAGCTCATTAAATGGTTCATAAACTTCAATCTCAAAACCATTTAAGAAATTAGGGTCTGCTTAAATTCATACACAATTCTTCATACTGAGCTCCTTCAGTTGCACTGAAGATGACTAATTAGCACGCCACGGGCAAAGTGGATGACATCAATATTGCCACAAAGATGCATGGCTCCTACTTCTGTACAATGGTAACACTATAAATAGAAAGATCTTACTGATAAGTTGCAAACACATGATCAAAAATTTCATATACTCATGAACTAGTGGGCAATATAACTAAAAATAAGCCAATGCAATATTTGATCTAAGAAAAACTGCATGCATTTTTTTTTTAGCTAGAAAGTAACTTTGAGTCAAGTGAAGAACTCAGATGAAGAACTGGCAAAATATAATCTGAGAAATCACTTGAACCTCAAGACCTCTGCTCAAGGAGATTTATAAAGGTAAAACATCCCCAGAAGCAAAGTCACTTCAAATTAAGAGGGAGGAAAAAAATTACTGCAAAAATATCAGCTAAGATGGAAATAGTAGCAGGAAAATTTTACTACTGTCAGTGGAGGCAGGTGACATCTGCAAAATGGCTTTAAATGTTGGGTAAAAGTCACTGGAGGCAAGGCAAGACGAAGAAGAGCCCAGTGTGTCTGTACAATGGCTCACAAGAGGCTCCCGAGGGAAAGGGAAAAGGCGACAGAAATACCTACGCTAGCTGCACGCGCACAAGGACAGTGGGGGCCTCTCATAGGTGACGTCAGTCACGCAATAAAGGTGACAAGGAAAACATATGGCACCCCAGACAGAAACCAGCATGCAGACAAAATGTAAAATGACAAGGATAATCAAGATGTCCCAATAGTCAGGATCAAGAAAAGGAAATGACCAACTTGAATACATTTCTCTATAAAGTCTGTTATTCATGTGTCCAGCTATGAAAAATCCTATTAAAAGTGACACTGACAGTTTTAAGCTAAGAAAATTACAATTTAGAAAACTACAAAGAAATCAAATAGAATAGAATAGAATCTCTTCTCTCCTTAGCCTGCTTGGCAACCTCCTGGGCTTGCTGAAGAGCACATTTCTTTTTTGCTTTTTTGCCCTTTTATTAGAAATATGAACAGCAACCTCATGTTACTCCCATTATTTCCTGTCTGTTTGCTGTTGCTTTTATTTTTACATTAGCTCTAATGCAAAAAACACTGCAAACCATGCACAGGCTAAGCTTTAAAAAATTAAGGTAAGCATTTGTCAAACTTTTAATTCCTCTGTTAGACAAAACCAAAAAAACCACAGCCCACACAACCAGGAATCCATCAGTAACGGAAACAGCAATACAAGGAATCTACAGACCCATTCTTTAAAAACTATGAACAGGGAAAAGAAGACTCTATGAAGGCAGCTGCTCTTGCTACTTTTTTGAAGGCAGAAAAAAAATGTAAAACAAAAGCTCTGAGAAGAAAATTAGAAGCAGCTTTCAAAATAACACTACACAAAACACCAGCATGTTAGGAGAGAAAAAGGGGAAAAGGGGGGAAAAAAAGAGAGAGATAAGAAAGAAAAAAAAAAAAGGAGAAAATAAAAGAAAAAGGGGAAAAAAGAGAAAACAGCCAATCCAACAGCTCGAGTTGTAGGATCTTTCACAATGCCAACTCAGAAACCCGTCAAACATTTTCCTCCCATCTACTATACCTCTTTCTTTAATACTACAGTCCTGGAAAGGAGAGTCAGAAGAAAAATGATTGCACTAAATTTGCATAACCGCAAAACACAGGAGATTTATGACCACTTTTTAACAGCCGAATCAGCCAAACAAATTGTCTGCAGAACTGCAACAGTAAGCTATTGGGGTTCTTAACCATCGGCAACTTCACAAGTGTGTTGGGAGAATCAAATCTTTCATTAGAAAAATCAATCACAATTCCCATTCTGTTTCTCAATCCTTAAAAAAAAAAAAAAACCAAAACAAAAAACAACCACAAAAAACCTGAGTGCTGCTAATTTAGCCTTCTCACTGAAGAATGAATACCAGATAAAAAGGGAGCCGACAGCTGGCCCAGAGCCAACAAGAAAGCTTTCAGGCACAAAAAATGCTGAGAACAATGTTTGTTCTGCATTCAGAAATTTTTTTACATGAAACTCTATACAGACAAGACAGGCATATCTGGTGACATGGCTAAGAATATACATTTATGATGGAGGATACCGCCTTTTAAAAGGATAAATAAATTAGAGATTAACGCCTTTTTATGCAAGCTGCAAGGAGAAGAATTCCTGGAGCAATTCAATTCAGCACAAGGAACAAGGTTTCTTTCAAAAAGTCACCCTTTAACTGGGAAGGGCCCTTCTTTGCAGGGAGTCTGAACTGAGAAATATGCAGCTCCTTGCTTTCTATTTATAGTCATTCAGGCAGTGAATAGTCTCATTCCAAATGCCACAAGGCATACTCACACCCTTTTATTCCAGAGACCTGATTTGTGTTTCATTTCAAAAAGTCCAGCCCAATGAGGAAAAAAAAAAAAAAAAAAAAAAAAAAGGGAAAAAAAAAAAAAAGGGGGAGGACGAGAGAGAAACAGGAACGCGACATGATGCAACAGAAACACTTTTACCCCCCAACTTTTCCCTTAGGAAGCTGGTACTGGAGAGTGTGGAAAAGAGGGGAGTTTTTTAGAAACTTTCCTATAGGAAGGAAAAAATGTGTGAGTTTTGGAAGCACTTGCATTTTTACTCATTAACACTGAATACCAGTTGCCCTGCAATTCAAGCAAGTCTGGGGGAAGGAGGAAAAGGAGTGAGGGGTTAGAGCATTTCAATTACTTGGCTTTGAAGGACCCTTCTGAATGAGAAAGAGGCAGAAAACACTTGTCAAATGCAAGTTCAAGTGAAAGCCACTTCTGCCAATGAAGTGTGCAGATGGCTGTGGGGGTTCCACTGAACCCTAACTGGGCCTCTATTATGTCTTTATTGCTCACAAAAAGGCAAGGGTCACCTTCAGTTTAGAATAAGTTAGCATCCTTTCCCACAGAATGACTCTGGTCAATCAAGCCAAGCAAAGGAAGTCTTCCTTTGAGTGACTGCTATCCCATCGGTGCACTGAAGAATTTTTAGAAAGGCTAAATAGACACAAAAACCTTTGGTCTCATGTACACTGCCGACATTTATGAGAAAAATTTCCCACCGTTGCAGGCAATCTTGGGAGAACTAGGGTAGGCTGGTGGTGGCTGCCATGTACGCCTGTTAAGACTTCTTTGTCATTAGGGCTGGATGATACAAGTCTAAAAACGATACTGACAGCTTTCAATATTTCACTAGTAAGATGTGGCATGAAAAGTAAGTTCTACACCTCTATTTTATAGTGCGTGTTCTTCAGAAAGATGGGAACCCCACCAGGCTAGCCCATCATGCCAGGTCTCCTGTTTCTAACAGCATCCACGTTCCCAGGTTTCCCAATCAAAAGGTTGCAGAAACTTCCCGGTAGGCACGTGTGGTACTACGACCTGCCCTCCCAGCATTGCTCAAGACAACCCAGCTGGTGCTTTCCAACATTATCTTCTGTGGTGCTGTGAAATACCATCACCTTAAAACCCATCAAGGCTGAAACAGAAGGCAGCTAGAATTTGTGATTGTGACACAAAACTCTATTTTTCATTTGAAAACTTCACATCTAAGGTCACTGAACACCAAGAAGGGTGCAGTGCACTCTTCACTCCAGTGGGTTCAAAGGATTACATAGGAAAAAGAGAGTTCCAGACACTCACAGGTCAAGTATCTCCAATACTTTCCTTCCAAAACAGTAATAGGAAAATAAGAGCAGGGGAAGGACTTTTTCCCAGGGAAAAGCTAGTTCCCAAGCTATGGTGACAAATCAACCTACCCGATAGGGTACATTGTGCATATTGACACAACGATCAGAAGTAAATCAAAAGTAAATCAAAAGTATCAGAAGAAACAGGTCTCTCTCAATATTGCTCTAAGACAATACTCACAGGATCACAACTCCTGGGCAGCACAGATCACCTTCCTCTAGGTCAGAGGTAAACTGTATGGCAAAACTCAGTATTATTCTTGGAAGAGAACAGGAGAAAGTAGGAAAAGAAAAGCAAAAAGGGGAATAGTATTTAAAGAAAATCCCTCATAGCTATTGGCAAACAATTGAGCAAGTAAATTCAAGAAGGTTACCAAGTTAAAAACTCTCTTAACTGTCCTGCCTGCTAGTCTGACAAAGAAACTCCAAGTTACTCTAATTTGCATAGAAACCACCTTTTTCTCAGCAACTGGGAAAAGACATACTCATTTGGTGCCAGAAAAGACATCAGGTTCTCATAAAGGGGGGCCTGTTTCCACACTCCATAGATACAGAAGCTTTCATACTGCTAAATACAAAATCTCTCTTTTAAATACAGGAAGTTAATCCCAGCAAGGGAAGTAAAGCAGAATTCTCTCCCTAGCAAGCAAAAATGGGTGGTTTGATATCAGACAGCCTAAAATAATTCTTCAGGGAGAAAGGAGAGCCAGCAGAAAAGAGTGATTTGATATCAGATAGCCTAAAATAATTCTTCAGGGAGAGACCCTCAGGCACGTAAAACTCAAATAGCTCTTCAACTTTGTAGTTTAATACATCCTCAGGATTTCCTCTTGATAAATAAAGCAAAAGCTGCACATACAGAAGTCATTCCTGAGCACTCCACGAAGAACAAATTTAGAAGCTGTCAGCTGCACGTTTTTAAAGTCATCCTTTTAAAAAAAGTAGTAGAAAACAACACAGTTCCTGGAAAATCAACAACATTTAGAGATCTGTATGACTATACAGCAGCTTTAGTGATTGTAGATGAAAATAGGTTCATACTGGTACAGATTCGACTGTGGAAAGACTTAAAGGAGTATGTAAACTGTCAGCTGTCAATATTTGCAGATTTTTTACTTTGAAGCTAATGGATACAGGATCAAGCTGGCATGTAAGAGTTTGGGAGAATCCCTAATCAAGAGTATCATATGGAGGGTCATTCAAGCAAATCAATATTTGAGAGTTTTCTACTAGTGCATTAAGTGGCACGACTAACACAGGCCGTATTACCGCCCGTGTCCTCTACTTAGGACAAGAAGCCCATGCGACTGCTTCCATATATGAGGTTTTGCTGCAAGGTTGATTTTAGTCTGCTTCTTTACAGATGAACATTTCTGATTATTTATGATGCTGAAGGCAAAGTCAACTAATATGAACCTTGCACAACTAATATGAACCCTGACAATATTCAAGAAGCATTTGGACATGCCCTCAGCCACACAGCATGAATCTTGGGGTTGTCCTATGCAGGGACAGGAGTTGGACTCCATGATCCTTGTGGGTCCCTTCCAACTCAGGACATTCACACTTGGAACAGAGTACTGAACTTTTTGATGATTTTTAGTTCCTGGAAATGGGGAAAAGGAGGAAGGGGAGGTTAACCCAGCATCTCAGCACCACCCTTAAGAAAAAAATGTCTTTACTACAGAAAAAATTCATTTTTATTGTGGAAAATCCACTTATGCTTAACAGTACCCCAGACAGCAGTCATCAACTTCAGACATGTAACCACCTTTTCCATATCCATGGCTTAGATCATGAAAAAAGGAACTGGAGTCTTGAATTTGATTTGAAGTTATCTGGGAAATCTAAGCTTAAAGAACTAAGCATGTGCTCATGGCACCACATGCTTATTGCAGGGGTGTTGGACTAGATGATCTTTAAAAATCCCTTCCACCCTAAACTATTCTATGATTCTACGTTGCTGAGGAGACATGGTACAACGGTTTTGGTTCCAGATGTTTGCCTTGAGAACCAAAGCCTTGAGAACTCCACACCTCCGTCTGCTGGGCTGCTACATTTCCACCAAAAGGTGATAAATACAAGACTAATTGTGGCTAGGTCATTATCGACCTATGGAAGCACATCCCATCCCACCCCATCCCATCCCAAAAGGCAGAAAAAGTTTTACTCAAGACTGCTGAAGAATGGACAACTATATGTATCTTCAAAAGCACTACTGAACACAGTATGGCATTAGCCAAAGTTTGGATGTGTCGCTTATACCAAACACTTTCCTCTTCAACACTGCCATACTTGCTGAGGGCAACACTGCTCTCTTGCTCAGGGCTCAGATCCAAGTTCACCTGGGAGCTAACTCAAAACACTGAAAAGGGATGTCAGGGAATTCACCTTGATCAGTTTATCTTCTTCCATTCGGTCAATGAGTCTCTCTGCTCTGTGAACACTTACTACATAGCTTAGAGCAGTGTCATGGTGTAAGCCCAGCTGGTAACCGAATACCATGCAGCCGTTCGCCCACTCCCCAGTGGGGAGAAAGGAAAACTCATGGGCTGAGATAAAA
>JMFS01056657.1:0-12768 GCA_000699545.1 Podiceps cristatus | reverse complement strand
AACCCAAAACATTCTATGATTCTATGTTTAACTGTCTTGTGAAATCTCCTGAGATTTTTTAAAAATATATATATATATATTCACTAGGGTGAACATTGTACCTTTTTGAATACATACATCTTATTGAAAACAAAATTTGTGTTGAGCAAGTGTATCTGAGAAGTTGGTTACCCTGCATGGGATTAGGCAGGACAAGGTAATTTAAAGGTGTCCCAAACATAAATGTGTGCTGAAACTGCAGGGAGAGAAGTAATGTTGAGGTGGGTAATTCCCAATTCAAACAGTAGTACACTTCTGTTCCCAGGCTGATAATTCCAAAGGTAACAAAAATGCAAAACTGTTATGGATATAAAAATTCATACTTGCCCAGGATGAGAGCAATTTTGGAGAGAAAATGCCAAATATGAGAACATTTCTATGGCAGGCTGAATGTGGCTGCTATCTAAAAGATCTCTGTTTGCAGCTCAGTGTCTGAGAATCTGTGCTGGGGTAGAAAAATTAATCAGGAACAAGAGGAAGTAGGGCAATGGATTGAAGAGGCATGTTAAATGCTTTTGATATATAATGTACACTCCTAAAATAGTATATATGTATTATACATCATATTGTGGTGTATGGAACTCCACGAAGGGAAGGGCACTGCCAATTTGAAAATGTATTTGTTTAATTTGTGCCTGTGGCATCAATGATCCTCCCTTTCTCCACTTACACATCAGTGGCATGAAGGCTGAAGCTTATTCCGTTACAGAAGTTGACCTTTGATATGGTCTCTAATGAGGCAGAAGCTATCAATTCCATGGACCTCAGTAAGGGATGTGCACTTCTTACAATAGAGTGGGATTCATCACAGTGCTAGCAGCAAAAATGATCAGCTGATCAGCTGGTGGCAAAATAGAGGAATGGAAAGAAACCTTTGATTCAGAATCAGAAAGTACAAGGATTTTTGGCTGCCCCTGCTGCTGGCTGTGGTTAGCACTACAGGCAGTGCATCTTTTCTGTCTGCCTATCTTACCTATGTAACGCAACTTGCCATGGGCCATATCCCAGAGTCTCTGACCTGGCTTTCAAGGCTAGAGCAACACACATCCTGGATTTTTTTCTCTCTCCCTTCCTGAGACTGAATACACACACACATATGTGTGTTTGCATGTACTATTCAGGCAATTAAGAGATCAATGGGATGGGAGTGTTTCAAAGGCCGATAGATCAGGCCAGTTTCAAATTTCAGAACACTAAATTAACATGAATCTTATTCTAAATTAGCTGTGAGTGTACAGCAACCATGAGGTCAGTATAGGTAGTTAGCACTGATTCAGGGTGGCCCAGCTTACAAGCTCTTCCCCACCTTTCTTTTGCTTCTTGTTGCTCTGCTCATAGCCCACCTCTCCAAAAGGAGCTCCCATCTGCTTCTGACCATTTATTTTTGGGGCGGGACCCAAAAAATGGGGTTTCACAAGACATCTTGCTTGCTTGTTCTGTGTGGTGTATATACACCCACAAATACATATAAGAAACATATGTTTCTTTTTGTTTCACCATACATCTTTCCTGCTTGTCCTATACCCTTTTTTTCTTGCAGATTTTACTCTGTGTGTGTTTTCTAGTACCCCCATCTGTGCAAGTATACAATCCCCTATTGATTGCTTTGCTGTTACACATTGTTTCTGTATCTCTGCTTAGATTTGTACGTTTGCTGCTTGCCCTATCAGTGGTGTTACAACATCAGGGCATACTTACACACAGTCATCAGATACACTATTTTAGCATACTTATGTCCAGCTTAATAATATCTTGCTTAATATGCTTATACTTTATAGGTGAAAGAGGCCCCTGCTCTGGCTAGACTCACATTCAGAGGAACTATTTTGTGGTCTTTTCTAATGAAAGCGTCCTTACTGCTGAAACCATAATTAAGGATGATGCTTTTCTCTCTGCTTGTTTTACCCACTTGATGGGACATTTGCTGCTTGTAGAGCAGTCACAGTTTATGGCTAACCTTCTGCCCTCCACAGTTACAGTGTGGTAACTATCTGTGAGTGGTCCTTGTCCCTTTTAAAGTGAAATTTAAAAAAGTATCCCCTTCACCCCTCATGTTTTAATGGACTTGCTGTTATCATCAGATACACTGAGTCTGGGCCAATGGGTAGCAGCTGAAGTCAGTGGGATATAAAACATGTCAAAAAACAGGAATGCTGATTCGTGACTGCTTTCTGTTACCTAACCATAACCACAGGATCCTGTCCAGTTTTATGAAAGGCAGTGTACCTGCTAGCACCTGTCAACTCCCATGACCAATGTCAGTATCAGAGCACTTCAAGGACTTGCTTTTGCTGCTCACCACAATATGAGATGCTAATACAGACCATATTCCTCTCTCATGGCAGGAAGCAGGGGACTGAGGAGACCATGGTCTCTCAAGCATGAAACGTTAATACTTAGTACCTCAAAGCTCTGTCAGACTGCATATGCCATGGGAAGAGGCATCTCTCCTGTTCTGGCCAGTTGTTGAACCTCAAGTACTGCAAAGGTCAGAAATAAGAAAATAAACATACAGAGGACATTTAGGAGTTTTGAATTACTGAAAAACCTAAGTGAAGATTCTAATAATGTCCAGTATTACTGTGCCACCACCTGAGCCTCTCTTGATGTAGTTAAAAGCTCATAAAACACCTCTTCCCCTGCATACAAACACATGTGGGTACAGACCCCCTTGAAAAATAGCACCTTGCCTGCAAGAACGGTAACACTCAGAGGATGCTTCCAGTGCTGCTCCCTGAATCCTGGCCAAGATCCCATTCTCCAATGCTTAACACGCGTAATATGTTCAGAGCACTAAGACAACAAGGGCCCCACATGCTGGGGGGAGAGAGAATCCTGCCCAATGAATGCTTTATTGGTCTGTACCAGTCTGGGGTGGCAGCGCCAGGGAGGCTGCCCAGGGCAGGGGATCCCAGTGGACGGGCTGCAGAGGAGCGAGGGTGCCTGAGACAGAGCCCAGAGCTTAAGACTCTCACATGCTGAAAAATGGAAACTTAGAGGTGTTTGCACTGTACTAATCACAGAGGCATAGAGTCCTATTCTACCAATATTATCTCAAATTTAGGTCAATACTAGTTTTTAAACTAATAAATTGCGGGTGAAAGGTTGCTTTTTCAATAAAAGTCAAAGCAGTAAAACCCAGCCTACGGCCCTTATCATGATTAATCATGGTCAGTGGGTTGTGCTCATGCTCTCATTGGCCAGAACACATTGGATTCAGTGCAACTGTGTGGATTTACATGACTCATGGAGATGTGGCAGTCATTTAAAAATTATTCTTGGTGCTTTGGATTTTAGTTTCATGACCATGTTTGCATAGTGTGCCAATCACCTCTTAGCATGGCATGCAAGCATTTTATTTCTTATTGTAATATCCCACAGTAATATAGTGTGCTACAGTCAAATTCTTGTTTACAGGTAAAGAGGAAGCACATCTTCTTGCATTTTTTTAACTGACCACTAGTGAACTGTTTACAGCTGTCATTTCTCCAATGCTAAGCCTGTTCCCCACTTTCATCCTCCCATGTCCGCACTCTTCTGTGCTGCATCCCGCGCCTCCTCCTCAGCGTCCCTGCTGTCGTACTGGGCTTGTATTTCTCTACACTGCATCATTGTACTGGCGCCATAAATTCTCCATTGTACCTAGAACACCTACTTGTTACTGCTATCTCTAGAAAAGTGTGGATCTCCATCACAGACAAACAAAAGTAAACCAGAGATAGATGCCTGATCAATTAGAGAAATTGCCATCACAGCTAAACCAAGAAAAGCAAAGGCAGATCAAGAAGAGTTCAGACAAGGCAGACCTGACGTGCCTCTGTCCTGAGGCCTTGCAAACTCAGCACAAAGCTTATGGCCTATTACCTGCAAAGGCATTACCACATTACAGGCCTTGACTGCTACAGATAAAGAACTAATTGCTTTTTTGTTCCACCGTGTTTACTTATTATTGGCCAGGAATAATTCACCTGCAAATCTCAATAGGATCCATGATCTCCTGCTCTGCTGTGGGTGGGCAGCTGTAGTCACAATGAACCACATGGAAAACTCATACCTGAACTTCAAACAGGTGAACTAGAAAACTTGTATTTGCAACTAGATCAGCTTTCAATTTATGAAAATGAATATATGTAATAATTTTTTTTTGTTCATTTTAAATAAAGAAAATATCACAGCCAGGGTGTGCACATAGAAATGAAATCTGACAAGCCAGACCAAACAGCACTAGTCCTTTCTTCGAAGGTCCATGTATGAAAGTGTCGTCTAAGTGATTAGTCACTAAATACAGTGCAAGAACTCCTTTCCTCCACTACCAACCATCCCGGCATCCTGGCCTTTCAAAACTGTCTAGAAATGAATGATGGTTGCCTTGTGTAATAAAATATTCAACTTCACAACAATGCTTTATAAAGAAGGTGGTTCATGAATTTTTAAAATTATTGTGTAAATCACTCTGAAAGCTGACAATGAAGGCTAACACCTCCGCTGGCGTACAAGTGCCAAGTTATCCTTGTATTCAACCTGACACTGGGATTTGTGGAACCTTTCCCCTTGATGTGTCAGAAACCCTCTTCTTTACCTGATGAAAGCATCGCCCCCACGCTTAGTGCAGCAAGCCATCCCACACAGCGAGAGCTGCTCAGGCACTCAAGGGCAATTCTGTCATGAGATGATTTGAGGGTTATCTCCTAGGATGTACCTGCCTATGAAACAGGGCCATGGGAAGCATGGGTAGCAAAGCTCATGAGCTGCTTCCTGGAAGATTCCCCAAATGAGAAACAGGCAGTTTGAAGTGTATTTGTTTCTCTTCTTGGAAAGAAACTGGCATGTAACTTCGTTTTTGTCTATAAACATTACCAGAAGTTATAGCAGCGTCCAGATCATTTTTTTTTTTTCTTTTGTGGAATCAGAGAAATTCCTAGCACCAACAACTAGAGCAAAATTTCCTCTGTAAGATGACAATTTCTGTAAAGCACTACAGACAGACTGTACCATGTGGGAGGAAGGGTAATTTTTTTTCACACCCCTTCTTCCTCCCTACTCACAGGGAAACAGCTGCTTGTTATAGGCAGCCTGGTGATGGCTATTCAACAGTGCAGCAAGAAAGGAGGAGGTACACATCAGCAAAGCTCCAAACATTCATGAAGATGAGCAACAGCACCTGGAGGAAGGTGGGCAAAATTCACGCATCATCAACTCAATATACATCAACACTTCAAAAAAAATTAGTTACTATGGTTGCACCTGTGGAAAGAAAAAAAAAAAGTCCCCACCAAACTGCAGGAAGTGATTGTCTGGAGAGATGTTTTACTTTGACTGCACTAGAAAACAAACTGGCCAAATTTTTATTGCATGGTGCTACTTAAGTGAGAAACTCCTCCTTCCTCATCCCCAGCAGGAAAGCAGCACAAGTGAGAATGAGTTTATTGTGCATCTCTCTCCCAGGGCTGCTGCAGAAAGGGCTAACAGCCTCCTGGTTCTTGCAGCATTACACATTCTGGGTTCAAACCCTGCTGGTGACCCAGATGGAGAAGTTGTTATACAGTGTTCTTTAATTGGCAATTTTCTGCTCTGTTCTCTTCTGCATCTGTTATTTATGTATCACAGCTTTCCTGCATGCTGGTAGACAACAAGGAACTATAGCAGTGGTATCCCCTCATATTTAAAACATTTAGACAGACCAACCCCCAAAATTCACATAACAGAATGGTTCATTACACTCAAAGGAAATTTTGTTGCTTTATGAAACATTTCTCTGAGATGATAAAGTAAGCCCACACGGCTGCTGCACAACAGCTATTGAGCAACAGAGGAAGAACAAAGAATAAACCAAACATCAAGATGCTTAGGCAAAGATGCTGACCCAATGTAGCAGCTTCCAACATGTAGAGCTGCCACCACTGCACTGCCTTGGAGTTAAGTGCGGATGAGCTTGGTGTTATGCCAACAAAATCATGAAGAAGCTGGATCTCTCCTTGTTATTAAATTGGGCAAGCAAACAAATGAAAGGAATCAAAGCAATAACAGAGGGCAGATAACCCTGGGCTATCTCGTAAGCAGTGGCTGACAGATGTGGATTACTGAAAAAGTAAAAAGCTTGCCACTTGTATGTAATAAAGCCACAGGGATTTCAACAATACCCTTTTTGTTTTAAAGAAGAGCAAAGGCATATATTGTCAAAACCATAAAGCTTGCCACAGTGAACTGTTGTACCGTTTCTGAAGCTATATAAAGACATCACAGGCTTACAGTTTTGAAAGGAGTGACAGCTATTACATGCTGAAATGTTTCAGTGAGGCACTGAGTGGAGTAACTAAGGATCATGCAGGGAAGCATCATCTATTTGTTCCTTGACAAGAACACCTGGATGACCTCTCTGAACTGGTCAGTTGGACTTACTGGCCTGGACATTTATCACTGGTATAAGTTTTTTTTTTTTTTTTTTTTTTTTTTTTTTACAACTGCAAAATAAGGCACTCTAAAATACTTGTTTTTTTTTTTTTTGTTTTTTGTTTTTTTTTTTTTTTTTTTTTGTTTGTTTGTTTGTTTTTTTTTTTGTTGTTGTTTGGTTGGTTTGGCTTGGGGTTTTTTTGGTGTGGTGGTTTTTTTTTGTTTGTTTGTTTTTTTCTTTCCTGTCCCAAGCAAGCTTTAGGAAAGCCGTTATTTCAGTTTCATAAAGAACCCAGAGGTAGGACAAATGTTGTCTTGTTTGTTTTCCATTCTTGTGCTGACCAGGTGTAATTTGTCATCTGAGGATGCAAGCTGCCATTTGAACTAGAGCTTGTCTGAATTTTGGCACAAATACTAGTAGAGCTGTAAAAGCTCCACCTGTCACCATTTTCACTGCCTAGTCAGCTTACGATGTTAAGGAAGCATTAAAGGTCTCTGAAGAGCTCCTGCCTTTGTTGCTGTTGTAACAGTCTTTAAGCCCTTTTCTGTCAAACATACACTGTACTCTTTTAAGACTGAGATATTCCTGTCTTATTTAACTTCTCATTTCAGTTTGTAACTACTATTTTTTCAGTCTGTGAAAAAATAAATGTGATGGGTATTGAATAGCAGCATATCAGGTGACTTTTTTCGTACAACACATACACAGTCATTTGATACATACACATAATCAACGCAACACAGAGAAAACCTACCTGATGAACAATATCCTGTTCATCTATTTCCATTACAGCTACCTCTAAAAGCTTCAATGGAAAACATGGGAATATCATCTTTAACAACCTGACACATCTTAAACTTCCCATATGCCACAGAACAGATTTCTCTCTGTTCCTTCCAAGTATCGCTGTTCAGCCTTTCACATCATAACCCACTGGTATTACCACTGGGAATTTTCAGCAGGGCCGATTCCCAACCATATGATGCATGAAACTTGATTCTAACCCTGAAAAATCCCATGACATCCAACTTAACATTTCCCTGTTGATAGTTTTGGATCTTCTGCTGTGGGAATTTGCAGGACACATTAAACCACAGCAAAATAATGTGTAGCTCCAAAGTTTCCAAGATTTTATTTTATTATTTTTTACATGATGTAAATCATAATCCTACAGCTACATCAAATGTCCTGCTGCATCACAAAGAACATGGAAGTTATATATTTCACTGCCTAATTATTTCTAAACTATGTTTCTGTTCTATTAGTGTACCTATGGCCTAGGGAATTTCTTTGCACTTATTTGGGATAACAGCCCACAAAGATTTTCCATCATGGGTCAGTTTGTCAAAACTGACGTTGTGTCTTTGTTGGTGGCCTGCAGAGGGTGTTTGGACAAAGACAGCAAAGTAGGTCTTCACCTATGTGTATTCCCTCTCACTATAGTTAAGTATTATCAGTATTCAACCATTCAAAATCCAACACAACCTTTAAACCGAATTGTAATGATCTATATATTTTGTCAACATGCATCATTTCACCACTCTCATGTATGATTTTCCTTTTTTCTTGTATGTCATATGCCTAAATGAAAACATGAGATGCCATTTCTGCATTGGAAAGTGAACAAACAGAAATTCAGTTCTAATAAAATCAAGCAGAACAATTCTGCTTAATAAGAAGCTGAAGATTAAGAAATAAAACATTACTAAGTAAAAATTGAAGAACGGTTTTCAACTATATAGATTCATGGAGATTTTTCAAAATATGACATATTTTTATGTTCCTTTGAGCTATTGTTTTCTGAAACCAGAGATAAATACTGTGGAAGAGGTTATTTTAATACTAACGATTAAACTATCACAGAATTTTAGCTGAATTTGGTTACTAATCTAAGTAAAGATGAAGCTCTAAATGTTCTGAGGTTCACATATTGCTATTAACTGAAGTTCAGAGAACAAGAACAAAAAAAGAGATAAGACAACAGCAAGCTATGAAATAATTCTAATGCATAAAGAAAAATGCCACAACTTAATTTATAGAACCTCTGAAGTAAATAAAATATGCAAATAGTGATATAGGTAGTCAGAAAACCAGACAATTTTCTTCATTTTAAAATAAATTTACAGGAACTATTTATAATAATTGGCTCTTGGGGAAGGAGTGACTAAACTGGATAATATTAACTAACTTTAAAATATCTTAAATTATCGAATAAAACAAGTATTACAACCACTTCAATAGATTAAGTCTCTTGTTTCCTCAAGTCATCACATGATAAATCTCAGTCCACACATCAATTTGTTAGAAGGCAAGTCAGAACAATAACAAAGACAAACAGCCATTAGTGGACAAGACAGTTTCATCAAGGAAGATCTTACAAATAATATATTGTTGTTTGTCATAAAGACACTTTTAATACACCAGAGTCCTTTCCAAAAGCACCTATAATCAATTCCTTCTAATTTACAAACTCGGAAAGACTATGAGAGTGATAGTAATTTCATATTTTACACACCCACAGAGGTTACGACAATTGATTCAGTTCAGCAAAGTACCATAATGACTTTGAATGCACTTGAAAGATTTTTGCATTTGTTTTCTAAAGCTGTAAAAAAGTAATTCAAACTGTGTCACATGGGCACAATTTGTAAAGGTTGTACATGAAAAGTATGGATTCAGTTCTGACAAAGACAGCTCTCTTATTATAACCCATCTGCAAGGCATGCTGGTCACTGCACTAAAACACTTAGCTTCTCTTTGTACTTCATGCAATCTGAATAGATTTCAGAATTTATACAGCAAAAAGAGATGGAATTAAAAATGGGTGACACTTAAAAACACTTCAGAACAACTGGTGTTTAGTCAATTCTTTTCATCTATGCTAAAAGTAAGGATATGCAACCTCTGCCCTTAGATTAACAACCCACATAAAGACGAAAGCAATCAGAACCCTCCATAGCTCAATGCAAGATTTCTACCCAAAAATAAGGCAAATGGATACGTGGCCAGCCTTTCACTAACCGCTCACCAGCCAAATGTAAATAGTCATGAAATATCAGCCCTGCTATTTTTGTCCTCAGAATAATACGAAATAGCTCAATTTACAAGATCATCAGGTGAGTGAGGGGTTGTGTGTGTGTGGCACTTCTTGAAAAGGTTTAGTGACCAAAGTTACAGCTTCTCAGGGGTTATAGCCTCACAGCAAAAAGACATCATTGGCTCCGGTCTTCAAGAGGAACCAAGAACTGAACAGACCTTGCAGATTTTGATTGGTTTTTTTTCAGTATTTTAGATAAGCCTTGCCAGATCCCACCTAAGCAGACAAGGCAAGAGCAGAGAAACTCCATCTGGCCTCAGTGACAAAGAAAGGACTTGGGCCATTGGTACTTGTTAGAGAAGAAAGGAAAGAAAAGGATATGCAGACATCAATGTAAGACTTCAAATAGAACTTCTAACGTATGGAGGAAATTCCTGGGTGTTGAGTCCTACTTTAGGAACTATCTCTGTTTCTTCTCTGAGTCACAGAGAAAGATTAGTAGATCACTGCAAATGTGGAGTACTTCCACACCCCATGCTTCAAACAGCAGAAGTCTTCAGGATCCTCTTGCCATCGACTAGCATTCTTTTGTGCACTCATCCTCCTGATAGTTTAAGGGATGTTGTAAGCTTTACTCTGGGGACAGAAGTGCTTACTTTTATTTCCAGTGATTGGTATGAGAACACTGGATACACATTCGAGCAAGTTCTGCTTTGTGGGCAGCCTTCCTTTTGACATGCACCATCTGCTCCAAGGCCATGAGGGAGATTCCCCTGCAATGCCCCACACACCTGCTAATGAAGGGATAACTGCCAGTACCCGAGTAGTTTCACCATAAAATGAAAAGATATATAGGTCCTATATATTCATCTAAAGTAATTCATTGTCAGTCCACTGATATCAAAGGAACTATGCCCTGTGTGCCGAGGAATTACCTCAAAATATCAAATGCAATTTTTTAATCCATACTTAGTTTTAGCTTAAAGATTAAGTCATTGGAGAACTCTGTGCTATTGAGAAGACATGCAGTAGCAGGAACTTGAAAATGGTAACAGTGCTACTTTTCTAATACTCCTTGTCAGTCTGTCTTGCCTGTCTGAAAGGTCTTTGGGGAAGTACTATTTTGATACTGGGAGATGGTGCGGGTTCTGCCAGTATGGAATGGGATCTCACTATTATGCTAAAAATGAATGCAGTAAGAAAGCTACAAGAAAAAAACAAATAACAAAACCCAAAAACAACAACAACCCCCCCACTAAACACTGCTCCCCCAAACCAAAACAAAACCCCAAGCCCTCCCAAACGATTCAGAAGCTCTAGATTTATGCTTCAAAACATGAAATTCTGGGACCAGGGAAGGCTATGGCAAGTCTGCATTGTATTCAGCATATCTAGAATTTCAAGTACAGCATTTTGGGGTTTAAAAGCTTGCCTGGTTAGACAGCTGATGAAGTGAGAAGCAGAAATTGCTGCTTTCCTCCAGACCAAGGGAATCAGTGTCATGGAAGACACTGTAGTAGCAAAGACATGGTACTGGTAAGGTAACACACTTGAATGATTTTATGATTTATATTCTTCTCCTTATCTGTGACAATATCCATTCTCTGAAGATGAAACAGGAAACATACAGCTGCTGCATATATATTTATTTTCATTGTGTTCTAGCTTTCAGAACAGTGTCAAGGTCCATGAAAATAATAATCGAAGGCAGCAAGAAGAAAAAGACTTGCAAGGTGTACTCCTTGCAGCCGTCAGAAAACAAACTGAATGCTTTTGTCAAGCAGTGAGTGCCTCATTGCTACCAACTAATGTGCAGGTCCAGTGTGGGTACAAGTTCCTCATTATACTTGTGGAATACAATGTGCAATTCATTTATTATTTGCTCTTTGACCTTATTGATACAACATGCACCTTTACATTTTATACTTTATACAGTTTGCTAAGAACAGGTGCTGAAAAAGCAAAATTAGCTGCCTGAAGTCTCTGGTGAAAGACAGAATAAAGCATCGTAACAAATCTAACAAAGGCCAGAAACTGAATTTAGAAACCTAACTTCCTCCAACTGGAAAAGAGATAATCATTGCTTTTTGAGGGCATGGCTTGAGCACACATGCACGTTAAGCACTTTAATATAGGTGCAACCGGGCTCCAAGAAATGAAGTCACCATGATGGTTAGTTCAAAACTTTAGCCTTTATGTTTGACATGTAGACTCCAAACAATCTAAGGCAGTTGATGGCATATTTACTTTACAATACAGTTGTAAACACATTATTATTCTTTTTGTGTATGACAAGGTTGAGTATTAAAACAGTTACAGCCTGTGATTAGATACACAAAATAGATGGAGTGTTACCAACACCGGTCTAGTGAATAGCATGTTGTACAGGACATTTTCTAGAAAAGTCTATTGCTGTTCCCAACACAATGCTGCCCACAGCACAACGCGTAGGACCATGTTCCTAACCAAAACTGTCAGGGCCTCTACAAGCTTGCTTTGAAACCAGGGTAAGTCACTCATTTTTTCCAAAACTCCTATAACCAAGTGCAAAATCTGCAAAATCTGCAGATCTGCATATATGGGTCTCAGTACAGAAACCTAAGTCTAAAAATACTTACTGAGAATACTGCTCACAAGGCAGTTGTAAACCTTTCTATCTTGGAAACTTTTAGAAATGCCTTGATTAATGAAGAACTTTAGATATTTCTTGACAATCATGATACACTTACTGAGTGAGTTCCAACTACCAAAGATACTGCAGTGGCTGGAAAGGGGCAAATGATTTTTTATTAGCCATAGACAAAAAATCAAATTTGTGCCTCTATCTCCATCAATCTTAGAAAGACTCCGAAACAGTGATACTGTTTTATTGGCTAGACTAATGAACACTGCAGCCAGTTCCTTTGTCATTGGTTAAAAAGTGATTCACACCCAATTCTCTCAGTATTTCAAAGCTAATGGTCTGATTTCTGCCACCACATTGATTCCTGAGACAACTTCTTTTTTATTCTTTCTTAACAGGTATTTCTTTACATAGAACACAATTGAATAAATTACTAAAGTTTCATTACCACAGCATCATTCAGCCTGGTTTTGCTAAAGTTTTCCTGTTCTATGATTCTGTCTTCTGGAACTCCACTAGGGGCTGGGGCCTACCAGAAACAGTAACATCGAAGAGGGGAAAATTGCTGTCCTCAGCCTCCTCAAACACAACATAAGCCACTGAAGATGATCTACGCAAACCTACTTTATTTCACATTAAAGTAGCAGGTACTGGTACAGGATCACAGGATCACAGGAT
>JMFS01056656.1:0-10603 GCA_000699545.1 Podiceps cristatus | reverse complement strand
CTATGATTCTATGATTCTATGATTCATATCTAATTATAATGATGGACTTTGGAAAACTGAAGTTTTTTATTAGCTGTTTAATAACCTTTCATGTACAATTAAAATGCGATCAGTCTCTCCACACATACAACATGCTAAGTCATTGAGCACGTCCTCTAGCAGTCACTGAGGCCAGATACAGTTTTCTGGCTACTGAAAACGAAAGAAAACACACAAGAGGAAATGGGTAAAGGGGATTTATTGTGGAGAAAAGAAACAAATGGTGTAAAAGAATCCCTCCTGGGAAGAGACTGCAGTTTCTGAAAGTCCTCACTACAATTCCTTGTATATTGGCATACATCACGCAACCTCCAGGCCTTTACAGAGGACTTTTAAATGGTTAATTCTTTTTTCTTTGTATCAGTGGAAATAATACATTAAGATTCTGCTACTGCTAATCTGAGGGTAGAAAAAAATGGAAGTCTAGTCCTTCAAAGGGTTTTTGTCTCCTAGTACTTATGCTTTCAATTTAGATTTTGCAATGGTTGCAGTTATTTCAGTAGGAAGATAGGAGCTATAATACGTGGTTGAAACCTAAATAGTCTCTTGGAGCTTTGTCTTACAGTCTGAAGTGGTAGTTCATGAAGATAATTTCCATAGTCAGCTTCTTTGATTGTTTGCTTCTACTCCCACACTGTCTTTTATTTTGTGCTGGGACAAATATTTGTGTAGCTGTGTAGAAGACTCAGCTAGGGAACTGAAAACTAATCCAACAAAAAAGCCCCAAATTTGTCTGTCTTCAACCAGATCATTTGTCAGGTCTGGTTCACTGCAAAGCCACAGAAGAGGCTCTTCCAGTACAGTACAGGGATGTGAATAAGAAAGCAAGTGTAGAAATCAATCCTGCTTCTCAAATAAACAGGTTTATGCTTGTTTAACATTATTATTGTCTTGCAGCCTCTGACCAGAGTCACAAATAATTGCAATAGTAATGAAGCAGTTATAAAATAAAAATAAATGTTAAAAATGCCTGTATCTGTACTTACATTATCTGAATACAGTACCACCAATCGTCAGTCCCTGTGAACAGTGCCACTTCCACAGTTAAACCAAATATCTTGCAAGACACATCTTGCATATTTGGAATTTAAGTCAAAACTGATTTTTGCAGTGGAATTGTTGATATTTCCCTGTTTTTTCCTTTCCACTTAGTTTCTACAGTCAAGGTTAGACACTATATGGGTACATACAGTGCTGTGCACATTGCTAGGCTGTAGTGACATTGCTGAAGAGTGCTGCCTATCCCCACAGTTTTGTCACTCACCAGTACATGAGCCACGTGTAGCCGTAGCCAGTTCACACTGACAGGCACTTGATGGTGCTAATGGGGAGACGTAGGTTCAGATCTGGTCACACATTTGTTTTATCACGCACAGAAATACAGCCTCGCATCTGCAGTGAACTTCAAACAACCTTCTTTCTTCCTTAGCAGAGCTCTGTCAGCTCTCAACAGTCACAGGAGTCTGCACATCCAGAACTCCTTGCAAGACTGGTACTTAGACTGTAAGAACTCTAGGGTGAGTGGGTCTTTGTGTGTCCATGAAGCCCATGAGGCCAATAAAATGCTAAGTTGTTTTATCGTTGCTATTGAGGATTACTGTTAGAGCTGCATTACTGCATTCTTAGATTAGAGCCTCGACTGTAGAAACTAGAGCTAAAATATTGCCTTGCAGTTTTCCCAGGCTTCTCTGTAACTCTTCCCAACTCTAACCATTCTGTGAGTTTCAGTCTGGAATATGTGGCCATTTTTTTTCCTTCTGCAAGTTCTTCACCAAAGTTCTGAAGTGTTATTCTTCCCAAGGTTTACTGTATCCCATAAACAGCCATGAGATCACTTGACTCACAGCTTTCCAATACCATTCACCTGCTTTCTGTTTCTGGCTGGAAGGATTGAAGGAACTGTCACTGCACCATCTCTAACGTAGTCAATAACAAAAGCTGGCACGAAAGGCGTTTTAGTGAATCTGAAATTCACCAAAGCGTGTTTGAGCTCTTTGTACTATAGGTAACAGCTTATTAATTTAGTACTGGCAAAAGGAGCTCGTAGCTTTTCCAGCTGCTCCTTTTTTATCACTGTTACTGCACACCAGATGAATTACTACTGCATAATTTAAAGTCAGTAAGATTAACGTTGCTTGAAATGTTCACTGAACTGGCCAAAGAACCCACACAAGAATGCTATTATTGGAATAGCACTTCACTCTGCTGAGCTAATCTAGGTAGAAATCTATGTGATACAGTTGTTTTTTACAGGTTAGATGATGCAAAATTGCATATTGCTGTAGAGCCCTGTGATATATATTGAAAGTGACAGCTATCTGTCTTTCTGGCTGAGAGGTTTTAATCTCAGTCACACTATTTTCTATGCAGAGGAGGCCCTAAGTAGGGTAGCTTTCAAACCTATGGTCTTGTCATCACTATGTGAAATCTATCCATTTTCCAAATTTGCTGGTACATGATATCCCCATAACTGCGTGTACAGTTCCATTATTTTAAGATATTTCTTCAATTCTTTAAGGAGATGTTTCCCCTAAATGCATTGACAGATGTGGTCCATGCCTATTCACTATGTTTTCTAGGCTAATAACAATTAGAAATGTGATCATTGTCTTCATTGAATCTTACTACTTATTTTTAATATGTCCCGATATCAAGTTCAAATTGGCCAGTATGTCTAACAATTTCAAACAGTAAAGTTCTTGGAGAAAGAGTGAACAGCAGTTGGCAATGATCAAGGTTGCTTAACTCCCAGGTCCTGTAAGGTTCTGCTTTTATTTTCAACACTGGTGCTTATAGGCAATATATATCTTATTTCTTTACATGTGGGAATTTTCTGTGTGATTTTTAATTGCTAGTTCTGTCTCTCTGTTTTGCTTCTTAAAGCTTTTGCTATCTTATATATCTTTATTTTGATAACATCTTAAAGAAAAAGGAGGAAATAATAATGTATCTGCAATGGACAATATCAAGGAAAAAATCTAAACTTTCAAAATCTGTTATTTAAACTAATTTTTGTTTTAAAAAAACCCAGGTTGTTATATAATGATTGGAAATTAAGTATTCTGGTTCACTAGCTGTGAAAAAAATTTGTAAGAAGAGTATACATGTGCTTTTTAATCAAAATAAATCTAGGTGATTTTTAATGTGGTACAGAATTAGCTACACTATATTTATGTCAGACAGATAATAAAACTTTCTACAGGATTTTTTGCTCTTTCCAACAGAAGGCTTCCTCTAGATTTAACTATGTGGGATTGTATCACAATAGATGAAAGTAGGTAACACTTTTTAGGTCACTTTAGGAGCTGTTCTTGTCTCTGCCTCATGTTCAATATTAGTAGGCTTGAATTTCCTAAAAGTAGGTTATTACTATATGGATTTATATATTAGTATATTTGAATTTGCTTTTTAAGAACTCCAGAGTTTCAAGCATGTATCAATATAAATAATTTTCCACAACTGCAGCTTTGTTGAATGAATTGAACTGATCACTACAGTGTAAAACACAAAAGGAGAATTTGCCATCTTGTTTATTGTCATGACTACCATGAATCTTGTTGTTCATCACGCACGGGACTAAACATGCTCCAAATATTTATTTGCAAAGAGATGGCCCAAGAGCTGCCTGGAGCCCTTTGAAGTTTCTTCCTAATCTGTGCCCCAAGGACTGTATCACCTCTCTGTTAGGTCAACCTTTAGTCTGGCCTATGATTCCAGTTTTTATCACCCATCCAGTTGCTTTTTAAAATAATATTTCATTGCTTTCTTCCATGCATCTTTTCCTATTCATGAGGGATCCTTTAAACACCCATGAAGCTCCCTTACCTTCATCACTGAGATTCCTCCTTAAACTTCTCATTTGCTCTAATGGTTCATAAAAAGATGCCAAGGCTCAGCTGCCAATGTGCTGTGACTGGCAGGTATCATATCAAGTAAGTATTCTTCAGTAGTTAGTGCCTGCCACACCATTGGTTTGAACACGTTTGTTGCTTCTTGCCTTATGCTTGGATTGTAAGGTCCTAGGAGAAAGCACCTTCTTGTCCTATGGATGTACAGTAACTAGGAAAAGAGTGCTAAACTAGGGACATAAAGCTTGCCACCCACACTCTCCTGTAATTAAAGTAATGAGAGCTAATAATTAAAAAGCTCGAGTTCTGTCTAACATGCATGCTGTTGCTTAAAATTATTGGAGTAACTATGCAGTTTTAGTTGCGATAGGTTTTATTTGGGATAAAGGGAGCAGAGAAAGTGAATTTAACCAAAAGATCTTTTTTGAATGAGTTTTTTTTCAGATTTTTGGAAATTATGAGTTTGCTTCTGTTACAAAGTAGTGTTGTCTCACTGAAGCTGGTACTTAATAAAGCACTTTTCAGCATGGTTAAGGCTACTAAGCAGCTGGTTCTTGGTTAGGATAGCATGATTTTCTCTGTGGCTAAGTCCGACAATGCTGTGTATCTCTAAGGCTGAATAAACTCAATATGCAGATATGTTTCCTTGGAAACAACTCATAATTTTCATGCACATGCAGCAATGCAGCCCTTATGTAATTTATTAATGTGAAAGACCTAGCTCTCGTGAGCCTTATTAAATAGATCAGCCTGTATTGGCAGGAAAAAGGAATTCTCTTTGATTACAAATACAGCTTTTCAAGTGCTATTAGGTACTGAGATATTCGTGAGCGGAGCTGATATTACTGCTGTTGTGCCAAGTTGTATTGCCCATTTGGTTGAAACAGTTCATACACTTTCTTCCTGAAGACTATGAATACTCAGGATATTCTGCCTGTTCTAATAACTTCCTTCATTATTGCTGCTAGGGTGCCACAATTTAGAAAAGGTTATCTTGCTCTTCCCTTTTAAAATGCCACTTTCCAGGGGCAGAAATCCTAGTTTGAGTTTAAACAAAGGAAAATTCTCCATTCGATTCCTTCTCAGGGCACTATTTCATCTGTCCTGATTTGTATTGCAATAACATGAACGATCCTCACAGCTCTGTATTTTAGACTCATAAAAATATATAGTGTCTCTATTCCAAAGCAGTCTCCAGACTGGACTGAGCAATACTTCGGTAAAGCACGTGCTTCAGCAGAATTGTTCAGGGCAGGGAATTATTAGGAGTCAGAATGGTTCCAAGCAGGAGAAAGAAGTTGTTCATCTTCCCAAGCTTTATGATAGCTGAGGTATCAAGTGAAGTAACTTACGTAAGGTCATGCAGAGTGAGAACTCAGTTCAGGTTTGTGGGCTGTCGGTGAAAGTGTCTGTCAAACTGCCTCTGTATCAGGTCTCTAATAAAGTAACTTTCCCTGTCCCTGCCCTCAAACAGAATCTATTGCTCATCCTGCCGTTAGCTGTTTACTTCTTCACTTATGAAGCTGTTGAAATGGTCTCCTAGAATCAATGAGGTTTTCGTTTTGCTTCTGTAAGCGTCATCTTTTTTTGTAAAACACACTGAAGAGTTATAACACATAATTTCCCATCTTGAAGTTCCTCTGCTGCCTTGAGTCTGAAAGCCTTTGTTCTCCCAGGCGTACTCCTAAAACTACCTACCTGGCTTGGTGGGCACTGCTTTCAGTTCACTGATACGCCTGAGATCATTGTACAATCATGTCTTTGTTGTGACCTTTTTTCTGTGATGCAGACACCTTGGACTATGTCAAGGTATATTTTACATTGCTTGTGTATTTCTTTAAACAGATTTGCCATGTTCCACAATGTCAGGATACCTAAAGAAAACATACTGAATATAGCTGGAGATGTCACAGCTGAGGGGAAGTACTCAAGTCCAATCCAGGTATGAATCAAGGTTTTGTTTCATTAATACAGTTCATTAAATATACAAAGGCGTAAGTTGGTTACGAGATATGGCATGAGCCTCTCATGTTGGGAAGTACTAGATACCTTGACTTAAATAAGGCTGTTGGTGATTTCACAGGAGATTGTCAGAATGATGGCCTTTCAAATGTCTCAGCTCACCTGACCGACTGCTTGCTCTTTGCGCTACCCCACTGATCCCAAAGTAGTTAGGAGAAACTACTTTGAGTCTTGCCTGAAAGCCTTATCTGAATGTGTCAAGGAATAAAATTGGTCAATCTTCTGGGCTTCTGATGATGCTACCAGTGTTGTCTCTTTATGGGAGAGGTAAATGAAATGTTAGCCTCACTATTCAGTCTGTGCCTTTTATTCATTCAGGATGTTAAAGAGCGTTCTAATGCATCCCTGGGATCCTTGTCCACTGGCAGAATTGTGATCACAGCAGTTTCCACAACCAATTTAAAGCTTGCCTTGTCGATAGCCATTCGCTTCTCAGCAGCTCGCCGTCAGTTTGGACCAACTGTTGAAGAAGAAATACCTGTTCTTGAATACCAAACACAGGTAAATACTGCGGAATTCACATCTGCAGACTTTTATATAATGAAACTCAGATTCGGAGCTACTGCAGATCAAAATAGAAACACGGATGTTAGTGAAATTAAAGTTGTTTGCGTCATCTGAAGTGTCATTCTAGTGCAGCTGTGAGGGTTCATGCCAACTTAAAACCTCCTCACACTTCTGGCATGATCAGGCTTTTGACATAAGTTCTTGGAATAGTAAAACCCAAAATATTCATGTTTCTCTGAAGTACCTAGAAACATTTGTCTTTTGAAATAGTAACCTTTTCAGAGAAAGACTGTCTTCTGTGCACATGTGAAAGTACTGCAGATGTAGAAACTAGTTTAAAAATGTCAGTGCCTCTTTTGCTGCTATGCTAATTTTCTCTTTTTTAGCCTTTATTCTTTGAAAGTATAGAAATCAATGACATTCATTGTCATGAAGTCGCAGGCTAGCACTAATTTTGAGAGGAGTATAACCATTGTTTTTTTCTGAAGAAACATCTTTTGCTCTGAAAAAATAGGAGTATGTAGGGTAACTCAGAAATAGAGAAAACTCAGATCTGCTGAATGAGAAAGGTTAATACATAAGAAGTCCTGAAAACAAACCTGCCCAGTTTGTCCTTGCAAAGTAGGTATTTTTCCAGGTTTGGACTTATTCTTGCAACATTGAAAGATTTCATGGTTTCTACAACCTGGCGAAAGCTGCCTTCTTTCCACTTCTGAGTAAGCCAGGGTCTGCTTCCCACTATTCTTCAAGTCTCTCAATTTTGCTCAGTTTTGGCTTGTTCTGTAGGCTTTGCTTGCTGAACCTCCCAGTCTCTTCTTGCTCTACAAAAGGTTCTGGAAGGATTTTTTCATTTCCTTCATGAGCTCCATCTGAGTTCCATGGAGCAGCAAAGATGCTTTTTTCTCTGCTTCCCAGCCCTTGGTTTTGTTTTTTTTTTTCACAGAATGCAACCAGCACTGAGCTACATTGAGCAATGAACAAGCAAATGAAACGGTTACAACCTCTGTCATGTTGGTGCTGAAGAAACACATGAGTCATGAGTGGCCCCTGGCGTGCCAGGCATTGTATAAACACAGGGCAAAAATATATATCGCTCGTCCCCAAACCTTCAGTGAATTTTTGCACTGGTTTAACAGAGTGTTTATCACAAATTCATAAAAATGCGTGAACTAGAATAATGTACCTGTAACTTGTGTATAGAGTAGTTACACTTAATTATGTTTATAGATGGTTATTTTTTAAGTTTTCTTCTTCATAAAACAGTTTTCCAGTTTGAACAAAGTAAAAATGGTTTGCTTCAATATTATAAGATAGTTATGTTTATATAACTATTAAAAATATGTATCAATTTGCGATCAAATCTATATCATTTTTATTCCAGCAATGGCGTCTTCTTCCTTATCTGGCTGCCACGTACGCCTTAGATTATTTCTCAAAATCTCTGTTTGAGAACTTCATAGAATTTTATGCAGGTTTATTGACAAAGCAAAGGAGTCAGAGACAGGTGAGATACTTATTTCTTCTTAGCTGAGTTCTTACTATAATAAACTGGAAATTGTTAAACGAAGGACCTAGTTAGAAGTCTTAGGCCATCTTACAGTCAAGAATGCTAGAGCAGTGTCTCAGAAATATGGGAGATACAAAGTAATGATTAACCTTCCATTCAGAAAAGCATCCAAATTAGTTTTGATGGACTGGTTAAAGTTTTATTGATTTCTGTGGGATTTAAGGTTATGTTCCCTTGCAGGAATATTTATCATAAATGTATGCTGATAATGCAAATTCAGCTTATAACTGTTGAAAATGATACTGACGGGGACATATATCAAAGAGTTTCTGAAATTATACTATTCTTAATTCCTGCACAGACTCTGTGAGCCTGTCTTGAGTTTGCAATTCATATTCATGCATTAGGTTAACTATTTCTGGAGGAAAAAGTTAGGACTTTTTAGTCTTAATGCCGAATTTCTCATCCACAATCAGACTATTGGAAGTCACCCCTTTATAGAGAAAATAGTTTGATCTGTCTCTGCAAGGACTGATTCCCAACCAAAATAGCTGCAGTATGGTTTTTTTTTAATACAATATAGATTTTATTTAAAAAAAAAAAAATCAATATTAATTTTTAGGGCCTACACACTGGCTGTGTATTGCTCACATAACACTTAAACACTAAGGCTTTTTTCTGCTAAAGTAAAGCTCATGAAAGATTTCTGTACTAATGACGGGATGCTCTAATTTCTTCTCTTTGCAAACCACAGAAGGTTCTGTTTGACTTTCCTAATGTGATATTTTATCTCTGGAGGTCTCCAGTACAGTTACTAACCTTAGGCAAAACGTGGCTTTCAGAAAAATATCACGATAGAGAAAAGTCTGATTGTGGACAATGTTAAGAATGTAATTCTTATTAATTCCTTTTGCTTTATAAGAGATCTTATTTAAAAACAAACAAACCAACAAAACAAAACAACACAAAACCAAAAAAAAAACCCCCAAAACAAAAAAACTACAAAAACAAAACAAAAAAATCACACACAAGGGAGTTACTCTTGAACAAGCTTTGGTGATATCAACCCACTGTCTCCAGAAACTGAAATTCCAAACACATTTTTAAAGGAAGGCCAACAGAGTTAGTCTAAATGCAGTCTACTATGATTCTCTGGAAATCGAGAGGGTACATTTGCATTTCCCTGCTCTATGCAAAATTGATGCTTGAAAGATGAGTGAAAACTGTGTAAGGCAGTACATGTTATAAATACCCCCCTGCTGACTGGGGAGAAAAGGATTGCTTGTCACAGAGGGGACCGAAGCTTTTTTGGACATGCCGCCTTCAGCCACCTGACTCTCCATCTTTGTGAGGAAACTGTTGGCAAGCAGTGAACTATCTCATGCAATGCTATGTCAGCTGGCACGTCTGAGGTAAGATGTAGCCATGTGGCCATTACCTGGTGCAAGTTATTGCTGTCCCGTAAAAGAAAGTTAGTGCTGAAGGTTTTTCGGTTGTGGCAGGGTTTTTTGTGGCAGCTCTGCCCTTACATAGATCTCTCAAAATTTTATTTATGTATTACCATTTACTCTTTTCTTTTTATATAGCAGTACACATAGCTATGGCTTTAACTGGTCACAAACTTACTTTTTCTAGAAGTTATTACTCACTTGTGACTTGTTTTTCACAAAGGCTGATCTGGGACGTGAGATTCATGCCTTATCTGCTGCCAGCAAACCGCTGTCTTCTTGGACTGCTCAGGCAGCAGTGCAGGAGTGCCGAGAAGCTTGTGGAGGACATGGCTACCTTGCCAGTAAGTTACAGGCTACTGGATACACTGATCACAAAGAGAATGGTTATGTTGATGTGTTTTTTGGCTGTTGTTGCATCACGGTGTCTGAATTTTAGCAATATGTTTAGAAAGCTTTTTTCCTCATTTCCGTATTTTTAAAGTTCATTTTATGGCCGATAACACAAAAAAGAACTAAACCCGTGCAGCACCTTGCACCATCATTTGGACAGACTGTACATGTGATTCAGTCTCAGTTCCAAAAACAAAGATGCAGACTTTATAGATGAAAATTCCCCTTGCAAGACAAATGCCAACTTTTCTTAAAATCTTTCCAGTATATTCATTTTAATAAATTGAACAATGAACTTTCAAGCTCATTTGTTGGCAACAACAGCTATACATACAGGAACAGACAACTTGCTTGCATTTTGTCACAGAATAATTTTCATCCCTCTTAGCTTCCATTAATACATTGCAATATATTAAATCGTGCACTTGTTCTTGTTAAGTGAATCGTCTGGGTGAAATCCGAAATGACAATGATCCGAACTGCACATATGAGGGAGATAACAACGTCCTGCTTCAGCAGACCAGCAACTACTTGATGAGCTGGATGAATTGCATAAGAGGTAAGTTTTCATTGTGGAATCCTATGCTGTGCCCAACAGTGTGAAGTTAATGGAATTAGGAGGTAATTTCATACTGAAAGCAATTGACAGTCATATAATCATTTTGTAGAGCATAAATAATGCGCTACAGACTCCATCATATGATACATTCTGTCGTGGTTAAACCCTGAACGGTAACTGGACCAGGCAGCCGCTCGCTCACCCCTCCCTTCCCCAGTGGGGTGAGGAAGGGAATCAGAGAGAAAGAGTGCTCACGGGTTGAGGTAAAAACACTTTACCA
>KL268911.1:3495-28520 GCA_000699545.1 Podiceps cristatus | reverse complement strand
TTCTATGATTCTATGATTCTATGATTCCTAGCACCACCACTGATCATGGTCTTTGGCTATGTGAACCATCACATAAAAATCACATTGTCTCTCTTTTCTTACTGCAAAATAGGAATCAGTGTCTCTTCTCTGCTTCCGTCACTTTTCTCTGATGTAACAGGTACTGTTGGACACAGTGCGCGTTAGGTGGAGGTGGTGTCCAGCCAAAATGATTCAAGGAACATGAGAACCCTTTTCAGCCAGGCTGGGTTTTAGCAGTCATTTATAGGGAAAGTTGCCTATTCCCTGTTACTTACAGTTTCATACTCTAGAAGACACACGTACCCAAACCCCACCCGTGGTCCGATTAGGAACAGAAGTTCAGTTGTTGCTCATTTGCTAGCGTACTGGCAAGTCTGCAGAAACGTATCTCTGTTTCCTCACTGGTAATTTTAAAACCTTCTCTCTGCAGAAGATGTAATTGAATCTGCTTTTTTCTTCCAGCAACTGCAGTTGAGAGAGCAATAGTTGAGAGCATAGTGGATTTTTTTTTTATTTTTTTATTTTTTTTTTCTTTTAGGGACTTTTGAAGACACGGATCCAGCACCGTCTGAGATACATCCTGGAGGTGGTACGACCTGTTCCAACAGTAGTCCTGGATATACTGCACATCCTCACCCACATAGCAAGGCACTCCTCTGAAGCATGCAGCCAGGTAAATCTCCCATTGTACAGGAGCTTTGGAATGGTAGAGAAAGGTTTGAAAAAGGGAAGAAAGAAGCAGGTAAAGTTGTGTCAAGGAGATTAGACAAAGTTGTGTGTTTTGCATGTCCTCTGCACGTCTGTATAATTGTATACCTTTAGTTATTTGTGCTGTCTACTATTTCCCTGCAGCTTCTTGACTGTCCTCGGTTGATTGAGACCATTGTCAGGGAATTTCTCCCTACCCAGTGGGATCCCCAAGTGGCTGAACCAGGGTGTTTACTCACCAGCCTCCATGGAGTTCCTTGTGCCACTGCTATGAAGTTCATCAGAGTGTTGGCATCTGGAGGCCGAAATGCAACAGCCAGGCTGGTGAGTGATTCTTGGAAGAGCTTTTCTGATTTCGGAGGCCTTTGTTCTCTGTGTCTTACCTTCTAAGTAAAGGTGGAGGTTTAAGTGGTGGTGACTGAGCTGAAGCAGAAATAATCATTGTGAAGAAGGTGCATATGTGTGTTTTGAAGGAATTGACAGCGTCGTAATGATGATGCTTTCTGCTGTGTACCAGTAGAACTGTCTCAAGCTTTTCTCTGCTTTTTTGTTTTATGTAGCACAGTTATGTAAAATCATATAGCACAGCTCAGTGATACTGACCAACAGCAGATGTTTAGAGCACACATTGGTGTGTGATGCTCTGTACTCTTGATGTTCCAGTGATAGGCAGCTTAGGTCTCTACAAACCAGAGATTTCATTGCTATCCTTGTGTTTTACAACTCTGGTTGAACTTCCCCGCCGTTCATTTGTCTTAATAACTCTGAGGGCATTTATCAGTATTTCCAACTCCTCTTACCTACTTCTGGACAGGTTTTCTGCTTCAGAGATAATTGCATTCACTCATACAGGTCATCACGCTGGTGCTATAAGTGCATAACAAGAGCAGCACCCATTACAGTGCAGTGAGCACCTCATAGGGTTTTCGGTTCAGTATTGTTAATAGCACCTAATAAATTGCCATACAGGAAACTGCTAACATCAGCAGCAGAACACCAGTCTCTGCTATAAAATACTTAGAATAATGTGCTGATAATGGATAGTGGGGTATTTAAAGGCTGTTAAAAGGTGCTAGTAACATAATAAAAGAACCTCTGAATTTTACTCTGTTTCAGACTTTGCGTACTCCAGGTATTTCGAGACATGCAAAAATTGGTTCCTGACACTCAGGACTTGGTTCTGTTGCACTTTTATATGGCTTTTTACAGGCACTTATACATGGGAACGAAAGATAATAAAAAACCAAATCAAAATCATCAATGTAGGAATTTATTTTAGCTAAAACCAAAATTTGTCCATCTTCCTCCTCTGGAAGTAAATTTGACTTTGCCCCCTGTTCTGTAGGAGGGGTGTCATAATTCATAGTTTGTTTCATCAGCTCCTTTGCTTTCTTGCTGGTGTGCATTGTGTCTCTAAAGCATTTGAATTTTAAATTATCTATAATATGTCCTTGTGTTGGAAAAAGACATTATTATCTCATTTGTTTAGACAGAGCGCACACAAACTTTTTTATGTGTGGGAGAAGGAAAGAGAAGCTCTTTTTTTATGCTTAAGCAAAAATACCTAGTTGTTGGGGAGGATAAAAATTATTTCTAGAGAACTGCAAATGAGTCATGTCATGCTTAATTCAATACTAAAATAACCTCAGAACATTTCCAAGGCATCAAAATTCTATAATCTCATAAAATAGGCAGGACGTACTGTTTTTATAAAATAAACACAGAGTCATAGGAAGACTTAGGTTGTAGGACCTCTGAAAGCCATTTAGTGTGACCTCTCCAAAAGAATATTGGCATTAATTCAGTACTTCTGTATGCAGTGTTTTTCATAATATAGATCTTTACATGTAATCTTGACTAGTAGAGTTCTATTTATGACTACTTAAAGAAGGATTATTATATATATTTTTTTAATCAGTGAAATGCCGCAGAGAGCATCCAAAACAGGAGTGTGTGTGGGCTAAACAAGCCTCCGTCAGGAATGATTTAGGCATATTTGGTTTGTGTCAGGAATGGATTAGGTAACACCTAGGCATCCCTTCCAGGAATACTTCTTTCTTAATAGCCATCGACCATTTATTGATCCTTTGTAGTATGCTCCGTAAGATTATGCAAGATAAAGACAGGTTTGAACAGTGCAAGAGGAGTTTAGAATGAGTTGAATTGAAACCTGCAGCTCTTTTGGGGTGTCAGAGTAATGAGGTAAAAAAAGACCAGGTGTGCCACTGTTGTCTCTTACCTGTTGGTCTTTTTTGTCGTTTGTTCTTTTATTTTTTGTTTGTTTGTTTTACAGCTTAACAAATTTGAAATGAAAAGTCGGTTAAGTCGATTTATAGCTGAAGACCCGCCGGATCTGCTCCTGCCAAGGGAAGAAGCCATCAGGCTAAGCACTGAAGCCTTCCGGTTGTGGGCTGTGGCGGCTGGCTATGGCCAGGCCTGTGATCTCTACAGGTACGGTCCAGAGCTGGAGAAATGGGGGTGGAGAGCAGAACAGAGAAAATGGGCATCCTGTTCTAGAGCAGCAAATACAGGGGTCTCCAGGCTCAGTCTCTACTCCCTTCAAGGGAGTCTTATGTCTTTCTCTAGCTTCCTACATAAAACACACAGTTTCTAAGGGTATTTGTGTTGAGTACTGTCTTTTTTTCTGTTTGTTCTTTATCTCCTGCATTTAAGCACTGGTATCGTGTTGTTCCTCTACTGTACTGTGGGAGATCACTCTAACTTTTTAGGGCTGCATCTTTTTCCCCTTGAAGACATGAATAATTGTGCTCCTGTGACATCAAGACACATACTTTGCAGCACACCTAGGATTGGCTCTGATGACCTAAAGGCAGTCTGTGGGCAGCAGTCACCAGCGTGCATGCTAAGTGAGGCAGACTGATGCAGACAAACTTTGCATGCTCTGTCAGCTTTCAGTTCAGTACAGGTCCTTGTGCTTGACCATCAAGATCTGCACTGGGATAAGACTGACCTACCTTGGGCATTGAATCTTCTTCCTGTGCTGACTTGGAAGCGCAGAGATAGCTATGGATTTGCTCTGAAGAGGAGTAAAAGAGAGGCCAGTATTAAGTTTCAGAGGGGGTTTCTCTTTCCACAACAATATTTTCTGTTCTCCAGCCCAGTCAGGTGTATTGGTTAATAAAGAGAAAAAAACGTATGTAAGTACGTTTACTGTAAGTAATCTTGAGGAAAGAGAAACAGCAGAAGATTCTTTAAATTTGCATGATTATAACTGGATACCTTGGCTGAGATTTTGAGAACTAGGGAAACAAGATTAAAATAAAAATAGTTTTGTCAAGAGGTTATCAGAAGGTGATTATGGAGGCAGACTATTAGGTAGGTCCCACTCAGATTAATTTGGAATGACAGTATTCTTCATTGGTCATCTCTTTTATGTGTTTGTTTATTTTTGTTATTTTGGGGGTGGTGGTGGTTCTCATAATCTCATTTTAGCAATCTTTATAAATACGTGATGGGAGGGTGAAAAGAAGATAGGGTCGGGTTCTTCCAGTGGTATGAAGTGAAAGTACAAGGAGCAATGTGCACAGATGGAAATACAGGAAATCCCATTTAAGTGCAAGAAAAATTTTTACTGTGAAGGTGATCAAACACTGGAGCAGGTTGCACGGGAAGACTGTGGACTCTTCATCCTTGAAGATACTCAAAATCCTACTGGATGTGTTCCTGGGCAAAATAGCTCTAGCTGACCTGGCTTGGGCAGGGAGTTGAATTACAGATGATCTCCAGAGATCCCTTCCAACCTCATCTATTCTGTGATTCATACTGTAGGGATCTGTATCCTGTGCTGCTGAGGACACTGCAGTCCCTGCCTGAATTGCTCAGTGCTTGCCGTGTGAAGAGCCCTGTGCTTGAGTTGTCTGTCCAGCGAGCTACAGCAGTTGTTACTCTGCTGATACACGTGACGCAAACAGCAGGCTACACGGCAGAGCTGCAGGCCAAGCTGAGCAGGTGGGCCCCATCTGTCACTAGTTCTGTGTATCTGAGTAGTTGGCATCTTGTCTTCTCTGGTTTGGAGACCTGGCTATCGCCTTCTTTCTTCTCTTCATTTTGGATGGTTTACTGCCCCACATGTGAATCTGTGCATGCGGGCTGTATTCCCTCTGATACGAGGTCAGAAGGGATATCTAGTCTTGACAGCTAGCCTGGTAAGAGGCAGGAGTAAAAATCTGCATTCAGCTATGGGGCAGGAGGGCAGTGTTAGCCAAATGCCCTGCTGAAAGGAGCTAGGAAGTTCCTTTGACCTGCCCTCTGGGGAAAAGGAAGTAACCTCCCAGAGGTTTGGAGGAAAGAACTTCTCTCCAGAGACCAAGATGGCTCAGGATTAAGAGGCTGATGGTTTTGATGGACATCGAAGCAGTAGGATTTGCTGAAGACACAGGTACTTTTTCTGGTGAAAAGTGACAAACTCTTTAACTAAAGCTGCATACTGAGGGAGTGTGTCTGGTAAAACTAGAATGTAGCTCAAGGACAGAGTAGTGCGGGTGAAGAAACTTCAGCGTTCATGCGTAGATTCTGCATTCATCCTTTCTTCCTAAATTGATTTGGTCTGGTCTGTGGAAATGTGCAAAGACTTCTTTTTTCCTTCCAGAATACACGCAATGGGAAATCTTGCTATTAAAAATGATGCTTTAGAGAGACAATTGTTTGAGATGTACTTGCTATCCTGTGTCATTCTTCCATTGTGTTTCAGTAATAACTCAGAAGTAAGTGAACAGATTCCACCTCCTCCAGTAGTGTGGAATCAAGTGTCAGGCTTACAGCCCTTCCTTGAGAGCAGTCTGAAAAAATTCCTCCAGGAGATATCCCAGACAGAAATTTGGCAAACTCTTCAGCCTCTGACCACAACTTATGTGATCTACCTGGGAGTTTATTACAGTGCTTGCAGCCAACAGGTAAGGCCTGAAAATACAGGGTGTCTTTTCATCTCACCAGCATCAGCTTGTGTATTACCTCTGAAAACCTGAACAGGCAATGCTGAAAAATACAGATATTGAGGCATCTAGCTGAGGACTAGATTTTGTTTACCACAGCTCATATCTAGGCTGCGTGGCAGCTAGGGTCAGATAAGTCTGCTGATCCTTTAGCAGTGCCAAATATCACTGTCTTCCTTTCTGCCTCTGGGCTGAGAGTCTCAATCAAGGTATGTGGTAGTGCTGTGACTATTCTGATGTACTGCAGAGACCCAAAGCATGAAGCAAATGTGACCTAGTTTAGTTTGGCAGTCCTTTCCCCTTGTGGGTTAAGTCAAGTTGCGTGGTTTTGCATTTACTGTGGTCTGAGACAGCTTACGTGTGGACAGCTACACTGCAATAATTAGCTGGAAGATTGAGCGTTGGGGGTCATGCCATATGAACTTTGGATAGGAAACAATAAAAATAAATTTATTTGCTGACATTCAAGGTCAAATTCTGTAACACAGTTACAGTTGTATTACGTGACCATCTTTTAAAGGGAGTTTTCTGAAGGTGACACATCAGTGTGATACTGTTGAAGAATGTCTTTTACTTTCACTACCTTCAAGAGTCATGTTCTAAAGATAAATGCAAGTTTCCTCTTTACTGCCCAACTGACATGTCCGAGTTCTGACCTGAGAGAGCTGTCTTCAGGCTGTGGGGGTAATTTAATGGCTCTAGTTATTCACAGTTCTGCAAATCCTCTGAAACTTGCCCAAAGCAACTGAGTTTGTTAGTTCTGGCTGTGCTGGAAACCTCCAGTAGCTTTCAAAGATGTCTTCAGTGCCCCAAAGGTTGGTAGTACCCTTCACGTACTGCCATTAGGTCCTGAGCATTAGAGGACCAGGATAACCAAGAGGTTAATACTCTTTTTCAGTCTTCATAGATATCCCAGAAGAGTGACTGAAAATAATTTCTTAAGTCCTTAGACTATGACATAAGATTTTTTTATTTCCACTTAAAAAGAAGTTCAGTCATCTACCTGTGGTTGGATGAGAAAAATAAAAAAAAAAAAAAAAAAAAAAAAAAAAGATAAAATTGCATGTAGCACATTTGAATGGACTAGTGGAAAAAAAAATCAACTTGTATAGTAACTAGATTAGTGTATACTGGGACCCTCTTGGAATATTTTTGTTAGATGACTAAGAACTAAGGTTAACATCTTCATGTAAATTTTACTGATTTATGGAGGGAGATTTCACCTGGGGAAAAATTATATTTTATGTTACAGAAATGAGTATTTCTGTAACCTAAAGCAGTATTCTAATGAAAGGAAAAAAACATTAAAATTTGCCAGCATGTTCCTTCAACCTGGAATATTGCTTACTAGGGTCCGAAGAATATGGATGGTTCTCTAAAAGCCACAGATCTTCCTCTGTGCAGTGTTCATCCTCAGTCATGCTTTGATGGGTAGGTCAATTTGCACTTTGTACAGTTGATTTCTTTTTTTTAATAGTGTTGGGTTTTGGTTTGGTTTGGTTTTGATTTTTTTTGAGACCTTCATGGTGCTACTCTGCTTTCTCAAGGTAGTTCTGATCACCTTTGTGTCATCTTCAGGTTAAATGGAATCAGCATGTAGATGGTGTGGGGAGGGGGACTCAGCTACTTAGGGCAAGTTTTCATTTAGGGAATCTTGATCTCAAGAATCCCATACATTACTTCCAGCCAATCAAGAAATCTCTGATGCATTTTAATACTGGAGTGGTAGAACACCTGGAGGTGCCAGCTCTCAGCTTCCACACTACCAGCAGGGAGGCCAGCTCTAACCTAGAGCAGTACCACTATGTAGATGATGTGGTCTGGCAAAAGGATAATAAGCACAGAGGAAGCAATTGAATCAGCCTGTCCTTTTGCCTTCACTGAAATGCCTTCATTCACCATCTTTTTCTGTCTTTCCCCATGTTTCCTGCAGCCATCAGTCAATCCAGTTGACTGCTTGGACGAACTGGAGCGTTTGACATCTGAGGTGCTGCAGCCCCTTCTCAACCAGCCAGCCATGCATAGCATGTGGGACTTGCTCAGGTAGAATCGTTTCACTGCTAAGATGCTGTTGCCAGAGGCTAAGGGAGCCTCATTTCTGTACTGTACTGTGTGGCAGTTTTCCCTCTCCTGTTTCTTTTCCCTGTACATATGTGCTCCATACGTGTGAACTGGAGTGCAGCAGGGCTCTGTCTATACCCTGCTTTGTCCTCTCTCCCCTCACAGCACGAGGCCACAGAGGTTCTCCAGTTCCTCCTTTCCTATTGGTGCTGCTTCAGGCTCTGCATCTCTGCCTTTCCATTAGCTGTATTTTTTCATATCAGTTTCAGATTGATTTTAGTGATTCTGGGCTTTGAGTCTTCTCTGGTTTCACTGGTTTAAAAAAAAAAAAAAAACACGAAAAAAACCCCAAAAAACCCCCCTACAAAACAAAACAAAAAACCCCAAAAAACCACACAAACCAAAACCACAAACAAACCACAAAAACATCTTGAGTCTCTTTTACATTGGGGAGGTGAGTGTGTGTGTGTGTATATGTACCATCCATGTGCTCTATGTGATGCTGCTTATATAAAATAATTTAAACTAGACTCTTGCCTTTAAGCTCCTGCAGAGCTTCACTAAGGCTTTGAAAGCCCCTGCGGGAAAGTGAGAGGCAAGATACCAAACTGTTCTTTCAGACGCTTGGGTAACCAGCTCTGTCTCTGGCTCCGGGCACTGCTGAGCACTCTCTCCTGTAGAGGGAGCCTCCCTACTGGCCTGTGGTCAGTCCTCTGGAGGGGGCGAGCCTAAAAGGCCTACCGTGTAGTCAGGGAGAGGTCCGGCTGCATCTGAGAACGTCTGATATAAGGGGCACTTGAAATCTTTGGTTTTAAGTGGTTTTGAAGGGTCACCAAACAGTTTGCCCCATGTTCTTTCATGACTGAAAACTGAGGACTGAAGCTCTTAGCACCAAAGCTTCCAAGACCAGGGCATTCATGAAGCCCTTTCCTGCCTGAACTTGAGGTCTGAAAACAATGGATTTGGTCAGGCTGTAAAAGCCCATCAGCAAGAATTCTCCTAGGCTGGACTTAAAATGAAGTGTCAGCTAATCTCTGCCTTAATATTTTGACAATCTTGTCTAAACATTCTTGGCAGATTAGGACCAGGAGCTTGTGGGAATCTGTGAGCTTCAGATGTGTCCATGCATCTCCTACGTGGTAATGCCAGTGGAAAAAGAGAAGTGGATTTAACAAATTAGTTCTCTGTCATAGAGTAATGATATTGATCTTTGACAGGATTTGCTCTATTGCCCTGTTACTGTTGAGCAACATGATTGCAGTAACTCTTCCTTGTAGTGGCCTTGCCTGTACAGATGCGGTATGTCTAGTCTGGGCCCTGTAAGCACTGCTGGTATGAAAAGTTCTAGTTTCACCTGCAGAGAGTGAGCACATAAACCAAGAGCGCTATGCAAAGTCTTGTTCACATACATTAAAGCTAGGTTCTTTCTGAATAGAGTTAAAAAATATGCATTTCATGAGTACATAAGGGGCAGCATTTTTTAATAAGGGGCAGCGGTTTTAGATATAAGCTGACTTTTTGGCTTTGCCTGCCAGTTTGTTATTGAAATGTCTTGAGTGGGTGGGCAGCTTTACTAGCCTGGTTTATTGTATTGTGTGGGTTTGGTTTGGTTTTTTTCTTCATTGAAGACCCAATGCTTTCAGATGTTTGACATCAGAGATGTGTCACTGCGTCAGTATTTCAGCACATCATGAACAATTTAGCTGAAGTTTAGCATTCATGACAGTTCACTGGCATTAGCTTGTATGGCGATAGCGCTTACTTGACCAACTGTGATACTAGGTTTTTTCTTGCACGGTCTTCAGGGCTTCCATTTTACTTCACTGTGTGACACAGTACAGATAGTAACATTCCTACAAGATAATTCTTCAGCAGTATGAGTGCTTTTGACGTGACCCCTCTCTCTTTATCTCTTCACACAGGCCATGTTCTGCTCTGTGCAACCCTCTGTCCTGTTCCCCAGCACCAGAATCTGTCTTCAGCATTGCATCTCTGAGTTGCACAGGAGGCAAACCTCCTCTGAGCCTGGTTGGCTCCAAGTCACCTTTCCCCTTCCTCACTGCCCTCCTATTTCTCATCAATAGCATCACTCACGTTCACAAAGGCCTGACCAGCAAGGTGAGAATAGACTTTTTCACTGTAAGTTCTTGGAAAGAAGATATACTTGTGGGGGAGGCTAGCATTTGTGTCTTCCCAGGCTTAAGAGTGATGTTAGTAGGACTATTAAAAAGGAATTGTTGTGTATTTTTATTTTAAAATATCAAAGTACTATAACAAGAAATACCCCCATTTTTGGGACAGGTGGGATGAGGATCTGAATAATACCTTCTGACTTGGAATCCCAGTATTCAGTTGACGTTGGGAAGCTGGAATTATAGAGCAGGTGACGAATGATGATGATGCTTAAAGGGTGGATTTATAACGAACGTTGAGAAGGGTTAAATGACTGTTGTTTGGCTAGGCAAAATAAATAACGGTGTCAGGGGAGGAAAGGGATAGTTGAAGCATCTATAACAAAGAAAAATGGGATAAAGTTAGAGAATGAGTGCTACAGTGACTGACTTCCACTTCTGGTTGCCCTGAAGTTTTAGAATGAGAGTGTAATGGAGGAATGCAAACTCTGAAGAGGAAATGGCAGAGCCCTAGAGAAATGGAGTACCTGGCATAAGCTTTCTCAAAACCTTCCTCTGTTGTCTTATGTTGAATTAGCTGACCTGTTGCTAATAGCGATAACTGGCCAGATGAGAGTAAAATGTCTTAAGCCACTGGCCAGGCTTCTGCCTTACAAAGCACTATGGAAAGTGTAGGCAGTGACTATTGGTTACCTGTGGTGAGGACGATCATGATGGATGCAGGCGAGACCTGAGGCAGAAAATGAGATATTTATCAGGCTATTTTTGAGATATCCTTTTTGGAGTAGCCAACAGGAATTCTCATGGGAGAATGTAGGGTGTAGGCCTTGGAGTGAGCTGTTTTACCAAGCACAAACTGTCTGAGCAGTATTTGTTTCCACTTCTGATTCCTCTATAGTACATCTCTGTGCTGGGCTTCAGAGGCTTGAAGGATTACCTGCATCAAAGCTGGCAGACTGGACCTCCCCCTGTAACTCCCTCATCTGCGTGGATCCTGCGCCATGAATATCATCTGCAGTACTTTGTGCTAGCGTTGGCTCGGAGAATGGTATCGTTATTAGTCCTTTCCTTTCTCTCACCCAAGGCATTCACTTTGCCTTGGCCTCTCTAGCTCAGTGCGTCAGACTGGCAACTGGTCTTTGCATCTATGTTCTTTCTCATATTTGACTTGGGTCTGGTGACTCTTAAGTTGTCTTTTAATGCTCCATTAGCAAATAATATCTTTACAGTTTCAAACGTGGGCATTTAGATCAAAAATACTTTGGAAGGCAAAATTATATTTTTTGCCCGTCTTTGGGCCAGAGTGAGAACAAAGTTTTCAAGTGTGCTGCTAAAAAAAGCTGTCTGACTATCTAAGACAATCAGGGGAAGCAGAAAGATCTCGGTATGAATGCTGGCAGTTTTTGCAGTCTTCCTCAGTCTCTCATTTCCCAGTGAGATCTATGTCTCGGTTGACCCTCCTGTCCTTGTTGATTGCCTTGTTGACAAACCATATAGAGCTTTTATCTGTTGTTTTGTTTCCTGTACAGGCAGGCACTTGTCCGGATTATGCCCAGCATGCCTCACTCCATCACTGTGTTGCCATGGCATTGCTAAGCCGTCTGTTGCCAGGAAGCGAGCATCTGGCTTATGAGGTGCTACTGGATCTTGCCTTTAATCCAGAGTTTCTTCCGTAAGCTTTGCATTTTTTCCTTTCTGTAGTCTGGTACGTGGAAGAACTTGAGAAAATTGATAAAGCACATGTTGGCACTGCAATTTTGTCATAGTGTTTGGCCTTTAATAGGGACTGTATTCAAATTCTAGTTACTTGTTGGCATATTCTCAAGTCATGGAGCCTATTAATTAGGCCAGTAGTTTGGTTGCAGATTTCTCTCCAACGTACCAATGTTGAGAAATGTGACCAGTTTCATTTGATCTTCTCTGTGGAAAGAGCCCAGTGATTCCCGATGGAACTGATTGTCACTAAGGTCCAGTATCTGCTGTCCCGAGAGTAATGAGTCTAGAAAATACATGGGAATTTGACATAGCCTGAAAAGCTTATTAAATCTTCATCAAACCCTTATTATACAAGTTCTTACACAAATTTTTGCTCATTTGACAACTGTGATGTCTTCCACCTTGCACCGGAAGAAATCACAAGCATCTCAAATGTGAAGCCTCCCATGTCTGGCCAAGAAAATAGTAGCAGTTTGTCTTGTTCATCTCTATCTCTTTGAAATTTGCCGTGGTGCATCCCTGTAGGAGGTTGGACCAAGGTGCTACAAGGCGATGCTATAGTTTGACGGGTAATCTGAGACCACGGTCAGTCTCTGGACTGAGATTGTGGCATGTGGATTTGACAAACACCACCCTCACCCCAATTTCTAGCTACCAGTCTCTGTGGTTTTCCTGACCTTGCCACTGCCAGCTGCAAAGCTGCTGTTTCAAGAATTGTCTTATTGACAGTTACTGCTACATGTAGGTGGTGTTTCATCTCGGCACCCTGACAGCTGTGGTGGTAAGTAGACCGCCTCTCTGGACAAGGCTGCAGCCTCCACACCAGACCACTGGCATTGTGCGGAGGTTTTTCCCGGCAAGGCCTTAGTGTTGCTAACTCCAGGTGCAGTTCTGTGAATTCCCTGTAAATACCAAGGTAGCTGATGCTTTAGAGGGACTCAGTATTGTCATAGCTGAATGCTGTAGAACGTGTTGCAAGTGCTGTGCATCTGCTACTCTCCCTGATCCAGGAAGATTGTAGAGATGAGTTTGTGGTGTTTTGTTTGCATGGTGTTTGTGGTGGTGGTGGTGGTGTTTTTGTTTGTTTGCTTTAAATTTTTGTTTTGTTTTGGGTTTTTTTGTTGTTGTTTCTTAAACTGATGTTTGTCTTTATCTTGCAGTGAAGGGAAAGCTGGAGGACCAGAAGCAGCTGACTTCTCTGATATTCTGCATTTGGGTACCGGTGCCAAACTGGCACAGCCTGGCTCTGCAGCAGCTTTTTTTCCAAAAGCTACTCGTGGTGCCCTGCTGAGAGAATCGTACCAGAATCTGCCTTTCATCCGCTCCTGCTACCTTTCTCATTTTGTCCACTTGCAGCCTACTCTTACACGTTCCCAAGCATCCTACCAAGGTCAGAATTACCTCATCCAGTCAATGCTGCTTCCTGAGGTCAAAGGGCCCATCCTGCCTTCAGACTGGCCATTCTTTCCACTTATCAGCCTCTACAACAAAGTGACTAATGCAGAGACACGTGGGGCTGTACTGAACTCTCTTCCGCTTGATCTCGTCAACACTGTGACCTGGAACCTGCAGTGGGTCTTCTTGCTGGAAACCTGGCATGCTAAAGCCCTTCAGAGCATCCCTACTGCTGCCAAACTCGCGCGGCTTATGTGCATCTTCCTTACAGGCAGTGACCTCTTTCTAGAAGCACCAATCCACCGCTATACAGCTGCCCTTCTCTCTGTGTATTGCCAGCCCAAGGCACTGGACTCCCTGAATTTGGATGCTCCTCTCCCTGGTTTGGCTTCCTTCCATGACCTCTATATAAGCCTCCTGGAGCAGTTTGAAGGTGTCTCCTTTGGGGATCCACTTTTCGGAGTCTTTGTTCTTCTACCTCTACAGAAGCGTTTCAGCGTTCATCTGCGTCTCTCTGTTTTTGGGGAGCACACCAGTATCCTGCGGGCATTGGGAGTGCCACTTCAGCAGGTAATCCTGGCTTATAGTAGTAGCCTGTCACTGCATATTTCTGGGTCACTGGGCTCTTGCCTGTGTTTCTCCAGCCTTGGTTTGGGCAACGTGCGCTTGCAGCCCAAAAAGCCAGACGTACCCTGGGCTGCATCAAAAGCAGCGTGACCAGCAGGTCAAGGGAGTGATTCTCCCCCTCTACTCTGCTCTGATGAGACCCCACCTGGAGCACTGCATCCAGCTCTGGGACCCCCAAAATATGGACATGGACCTGTTGGAGGGGGTCCAGAGGAGGGCCGCAAAGATGATCAGAGGGCTGGAGCACTTAAAGCCAGCTAAATTCTATGTCACTTGACAGACAATATCTGATCTAGCCTGAAGTTTGGTAATACAAAGATAACCTTTCAAAATTGTTTTTCCAAACAACTGTAAATCATCGGTTTATGTGAGGTCAGTTCTTTCCATTGTGTGGTTGCAGCACTTTTGCTCTGGTTGTAGTAGCCCTGCGGACAGTTTTTCTATATCATTATGGACAGGTGAGCCTTTGTTTCTTAAGCCAAGTAAGCCAACGTATTCTATCCTGCTTATCCTTTCCCTGTGTCTATTCCAGTTCCATAAATATATGTAGGAACATGGCTGAATACTATATTCCAGATGAAAGCCTTGATTCTGTATCGCGTGCTTTGTCTTGATTCCTCAACGACAGATCCCTCAGTACCATCAGAATTGTGGCATATGTTACAAAGGAGATAATTTCAAAGCAGATTGTTTTTTCGTGTGCTTAGAAATTTTTAAACTCTGAATTTTTTGAACACTGTTTTCATTGCCATGTTGCTTGAAAACAAACTAGATGTTGGAAGATTTGAGCAAAATCGTTTGAGGAGTGTTGTTTGGGTTTTTTCCCTTTCTGTCTTGAGTTAAAAATACCCTAGCGGGCAGTAGGAATACCCTAGCGGGAGCAGACTTCTTTTGGAACTGAATAAAATCAATGCCTGTCTTTGTTTATGCAAAAAAGATGCTCCAAAGTGAAATAAGTAATTGAGAAGAATAAAAATTGGACTTCTGGAGAGGGGAGAAGCAAACAAAACCAAGTTGTTACTAAAAGCTTTTCTAACCTCTTTTTTGAAGCTAGACAGTGAAGTCAGAAAACATTGGGAACTTTCCTTAAGAACAATGTTAACTCTAGCATGTATATCTGCTTTCCTCTTTTGGCTAAATGTGTAGGTCAGTGTAAGCCTTTCTGGTACACTAGTGGGATGTGTTGCTGTTGAAAGTACTCTGTCTCCTCACTTTGAAACTACTCTTCTTACCTGTGCCAAAAAGCAACTGCAGTGATTTAACCAGTAAAACATCTCTTGGTAAAGCTGAAGAGGTCTTGAGGCTGCTTTGTCAAAGACGTGTCACGTTAGTCAGTGTGGGCAGTAACAGCTCTGCTCCAAATGAGGCTCTGCCAGCGAGGTGCATTGTGTCACGTGAGAGTGCACACACAAACAGCTGGGGAAGGGCACCCTAAAGCCATGAACTTCCTCTTCATACTTAGACCCTGACAGAAACTGTAATGTTGTCTCTGGCTGGGTTTCTTGCAGTTTCCTGTGCCTCTTGAGCGATACACTTCCCCTCCCGAGGATAACCTGAACCTCCTGCGACTCTACTTCCGAACGCTGGTCACTGGTGCACTGCGCCACGCCTGGTGCCCTGTTCTTTACGTGATGGCCGTGGCTCATGTGAACAGCTTTATTTTCTCCCAAGATCGTGCGACGCAGGTAGGTAACGGATAGCAGAGCCTCAGGGCTGGAAGCTTTGGGTTCTGCATCTGCTCTTCCTAAGGGTTCAGTGTGACTTGTGGTGAATCACTGACCTGGGGCTTGAAAACAAAGATTGTCAGCACATGTTTTGAAGACTGGTCAGCTGTTTGAGAATCCATATACGAGACATGGGCAGCAGCTTTTGTTCATTTTACCCTAAATCACTTGCATTAACGGTAACCAATCCTATGTAAACCTTTAAAGTCATCTACTATGTGGGCTATGATAGAGGGTGGGAGGGTAGGGGAAGAATGAAGCAGAGAGGATGAGGGAGCCGATCAGGCAGAGAGAGCTTGTCATAGATTGCCTCTGTCTGGGGCAATCTTAAGGTGTAGAGTACTCCTTCCTTTCCCCTTGCTTGAATAACCAAGCAGAAGCCCTCCCATGGCCTTGGGGCCTCTAGAAATGGTTACTTCTGCTGACAGTTCTACCTGAAAGTTGAGAAGTCAGTTGAGTTTCAGGTCAGGGGACGGAGAAGAGAGGCAGGATCCAAGCAATAGCCATCTCAAGCCCTTTCTGATGGAAAAAGCTGCTGTTTGGAGCATCACCATAATGAGCAAAGCATCCTCCTGGAGCGCTGTACGCCCATGGGCTAAGCTAGCATTGCACCATATTAAGCAAAGTATGTGTCTTGTTCCAGGAGACTGATGCTGCTCGGAAAAGCATGCTGCGGAAGACGTGGCTGTTGGTGGATGAGGTAGGATCTATAGGGTTCAGTCTGTGCCACTGGGAGTTAAGTTTTTCAGACACAGTACTCTTACAGATTTACCTAGGGCTTTTGAAATTTGTGTTTAACTGCCTTGATAATTTGAGAGAGAGAGAAGACGAGTAGCAGGATTTTGACCTGTGATGGCTAGAAATACTGTTATCCAGTTCTTGTAGTAACTGAACTCAAAGTACTGAGCCCATTGGAGCCTAGATGAATGTCCTGTACTGTATTTCCATGACTCTTGCCCATGCTGCATTATATCTGAAGAGTGGGAGGTCCTAGAGAGATGATTCTAGCACAACTATGAGTAGATGGCCAGCAGTGATCTCCCTCGTAGTTGGATGCTTCACCCGAAAAGAACAAAACAGATGTAAGGTTTCTCTTTTTCTTGGGGAGATTGCTAAAGTCTATCATTTCTGTGACAGAGCTGGGTCATTTGGCCCTTTATGTTTAGGGTCCAGCATTAATGCTTAGGTCCCACTCAAAACTCCATTTGCGCTTCTGGCACTAAGTCATTGTGAGGGGTTGTTGAGACAGTGGAGTTGTGTTCAGAAGAGGAAATCTCGTGCAAATCCAAAGTGAATTTTTTTAGAAGAAACTCACCTTTTATGGCTCTTCTGTTAAAGATGATGCAATTAAATATGTTGGGCATGATGGAATTGTACTATCTCGCAGGTCACTGTTGTGTTGGATACAGGGTGGAAAAGAGTAGATTCTTTTCAGACATGCTTAATGGCTGCTGTTTCTTTCTTCAGACCTTGAAAAAGCATCTACTCTACTACAGACTGCTGAATACAGAGAGCCCTTTGGGATTTGATCTTTATGAGGAGCTCCCTCCCATGAGACTGAAGTACCTGCAGATGGTGACACAGAAAGAAAATAAGGAGAATGCAGCAGTGCTAGTCTCGTAGCCAAACATTTGTGCAAGAAGGCAGCCAAGGGGAAGAATGGAAGAGCTCAGGTTATGCTTCACTGATGGAACTACATGCTCTTCAGGCAGTTTCAGTGTCTTACCTGGACACTCTTGGCATCTTCACAAAGTGAAGCACTGGTAGAATGCTCCCAGCCCTGCAGAGCAATCCGTGTCTACTCAAGATGCAGCAATATGTGTGTGGCCTCTCCATGATGAATGCTGGAGTTCATTCTCTTTCAGGCAGTTCTGCTTCTCCATGGAGGAGGTGAGAATGTGTCTGAGAGGCACTGGACTGTGGAATAAACTGAAGGAAAAGCTATTTTGTTCAGTCAGGCTGGAGACTGTGGGTTCTCAAGATGATGTCTGTCTTCCCCAGATCTTTCCCTTGCTTTTTTTATACCCCGAGTTTTGAATGGTCCTTTCCCCAAACTATTCCCTGCAAATAAAATGCCAATACAGCAGGAAAGAAGCTGTTCCTGTTGTTTTAAAAACAACATATACACAAGCAGTTTCTCCAGGGTAGTATTCTGTGCACACAGGCACACAGATGTGTCATGTCAGACCTCTAAGAAGTAATAGTTCCTAGTGCAGTGGTACAAACACTGGATATCCTCCCTTAGCTGCCTTTTGGATAGTCTCTAAACTTCCTCTTTTTCTCCCTTGATTTGGTTACATGTATAACAAGATCAAAAATAATTTCTTTGCAGAGCAGGATGCTTGGCAGTAACCACTCTCCATTAGAGAAAAAAGAAAAGTATCCGCTTGTTTAACTAGAATATGTATTGGTTGTCCTCTGAGAAGGGGGGAAAGTAGTTTAAAATTTAAAGTGGAGTTCTTGAGCTTAAACCTAGTTTTAAAAATTCCTAATTTGATCCTGCTTCTCTATTGCATCCAAATTCTGTATTGCAGTTTCAGACACAAGGGCTACAAATATAGTGCCCTAAAAGGCTCATCACAAGTGCCAGGTAAAATCTAGAATTTACCCTAGGTGTGATCTCACTGGATGTTTCATTTATATCCAATAATTTTTGCAGAACTCTGGTCACTCTGTCAGGCTTTTGTTTGGAGAACTTACTTTTATGAACAAAACTTGTTAAAGTTGTTTCTTTTGTTTTGTTCTTACGGATGAGTTCCTCGGGAAGGTGCAGGGTGATGTCTAGCCTGAAGACACTTTTGAGCTATCAAACAGGCCAAGCCAACTTCCCTCCAAAGAAACCATGCCTGTATTAACCTTGCTCCAGTGAACATCCTAATAAGAGTGTGAAACACTGTTAATAGGCCTGTTAATAACAGCTTGTAATGTTGACATTGTTCCAGAAAAGTAACAAATTCCAGCTAGCACTATGGTGCTGTCTTTGCACAGGCAGTTTTTGAAGTCCCCCTTAGGTTGCCAGAAAATACACTGTTTCATCTTTTCCCCCCTTACTTCAGATAGGACATGGGCAGAACTGATGTTTCATTTTAATCTCCTCTCCACCCCCTGACCCCTTGCAGCTCTTGATCTGTAGTTTCTGTCTGCTGCAGATCAATCCCACCTAAAGTAAAAGCACAGTAGTCAATGGGGGGTGTGTGTGTGTGTGTATTAATTATTTAAAATGTACTTGATGTAATTAAAAGTTTAGTCAAAGGCATTTAAGTTGCAATTCTGTCTAGATGATGAGAGCCCAGCAGTTGTCTTTCAAGAGCAATGGATGGTAAAATTCAAGGACTCCTACCTGCCCATTTAAGAGCAGCCTTCATCAAGGACTTTGCCTTTTGTTTTTCAGACCTCCCGTTATAAAAACTCTTCCAGTCTTTGTGCAATGCGAAGTTGAGGTTTGTAATATGTACAGGGCGTAAATAAATATTTTGATAGCCCCCCAGGTTTGGTGGTTTTTGGTTTGGTGGGGTTTTTTTGCAGGGGGTTTTTTGGGTTTGTGTTTTTTTTTTTTTTAACTATGAGTGTGCTCTCCTTTATTTAAATCTTCCTTGAGTTTGGATAGTTCTGTTTGCAGTTTATCAGTATCTTGGCAGTGCTACTGCTGTGAGGAAAAGCACTAAGCTTTGGAGCTCTGCAAGAGCTCTTCAGGCCAAAGGCATCATCCTGCTGGTGTCAGTAACACAGGGTACCAAATGCTGAGTGTACTTGGAAGGTGCAGGGTGGGTATTATGTGACTTGTCACGTGCCACAGGTGGGAAGACAGTTAAAAAACCTGTCCATGGATAGTATTTATAAGGGATGAGAGAGGAGGTGGTTTTCATTTATTTTGTGAACCCTGGGACAGAAATGATCAGGCTTTTGCCAGATTCTCAAAAGCTCTCCTTATTCCCAGATGTCCCTCTAGCCATCAGCGTATGCCCAGAAAATACCTACATCTTTTGACATGAAATTCTGATGCAAGTATCAGCAATGGAGGGAAGGAAAGGATCCCAAACCGTTCTGCAGGCCATGCTTGTGTTCACAACATTGTAAGGGTGCAGCATGTGAGCTGTAATATTTCAAAACTCTGTTACTTGAGATGGTGTAACAATCCTAGACCTGATTTTTTTTTTTTTTTTTAAGGCTTTGGGCAGCCTTGTACCAGATTTCTCTACAGAACACTAGAGGGCATTGCTTTATCTAGTTTAAATGCAAACTTTCTCGACTTCAGTGTGATTGGGACTTAAAAAGGCAAGCAAGCAAGCAACCAGAACCAACCAACCCTTAAACCTGGTTTGAATTTTCTGGTTTTTTGATATTTGCACATACTTTTGGAGAACGTGGCGAGAATTAAATAATTTTTGATGTGATTGGTTGCCAAGAATCATTCAGTGCTTTGCTGGCAGGAGCATTGTGGAAAAATCCTGGTAGAGTGAATGGAAGCTTAAAACTTGAACTGAATCCAGTCTGAAGCAGGACCACAGTGTGCCAGTTCTGTTAATCCAGTTTAATCCTGATCAGAGTAAATATGGAGATGAAGAAAATGAAAACCATCCCCCAAATTGATGTCACTTCTTCACTACTTATCAAAAGCTTAAGATTTCTTTGAGAAGAAAATTATACTGCTGAAACAAGACCCACAAACAGAACCACTTCAAACACAGAAACCTAAGTCAGAACAGCCTATGTTGTCTGATAATTCTGATCAGAAGACAAAAAAACCCCAATAACCACCAAATCAAAAAATCCCCACAGATGCTGTCTTTTAATTCTTAGAAAGAAAATACCCAACATCTTTTAGTTCTCTGTGGCTAGAAAAATGATTGGTTTCATCCAAGTTACTGATGTTGTCCCATGTAGGAACAGTGGGAATCTGTATTTGGACAAATTCTGCTGCTGCCTTCCAGCACAGCCCCAGCTATGTGGTTAATGTGGTTTTAAAAAACAAGTGGTTGGTTGGACTGGAGATGAGTTGAAGATAATCCTTCTAGTATTGCTGTTCAGTTGTCAGGTAAGGTGGTGGGGGCTGTCACAGTTTTGCATCCTATAACTTCAATAGCAGTGGTTTTCTGCATTCTACTGGATCTTTCTTTGCATTTTGAAAGGGGAGAGTCTTCCCATCAGGTTGGAAGCACGTCCTTTTCTGCCTAGAAGAAATGGGGTTGATTTGCGATCCTTCGACTGCGTGAGTGAATTGAATTCCCTGGGTTTAGGATCCCTATGTGGTGACTTGGCCCGCTTTGCTGAGCAGGGGAGGTTCCTAAAGATGATGTAGGCAACTCGGTAGCTGGCTGTACCACATGCTAGGGTAGGACAAAGCCTGGCAGAAGAAAGTAAAGAGTTAGGCAAGGAAGAAATCAAAATAGGACTGAAAACCTGCTGTATGGGAACTTTTTAGCAGTAAAGTACACATGAAGCACTATATGATTAAAGCACTTGCATTCCACTATGTATTGACTACTTCAGTTTGACAGTGGAATTTAATAATCCATTTCTAGACTAATGCATTCTGTCTGGCCTCTTAATATCAGGCAAATCCTAAACACCTTTTGCTGATGAAGTCATGGACAGATAGAGCAAGCCGTAAGATGTGGGTGTATAAATATACTATGGGTCAGACAAACGTGTTTCTTTTGGTGTCAGACAAAGTAAAGCAGAAAGGCAAGTTACTCCTTGCGCTTGCCCCTTCCTAGTTCTGCAAAGTTCTCCTTGGAAAATATCTCATTGGAGCTTCCAGCTGCTAATCAAATTTGAGGGCAAAACATGTTTTCTTTCAGCTTACAGAAGCTCATATAAGCTCTCCATTCACAAAGCTGGCCCTCTGATATCCATTTTAAAAATAACTTTATGTTAATTCACTAGCCTTTGCCCTAGTTTTTAAAAGCTGGGGTTTTTTTCCTCGCCTTTGAAGGGAGAATGGACTGTGAAGAAATGCTCTCAAAACCACTGTTGTTTTGCGTGATGAGTGGTGTTTGTACGCAGGGGTAAAGGGCCTCTGTGTGCTCCCCTCCCTCCCTTTTTTGCCTTAATGTTTGAGTCTCAAAACAGCTGTTGCAAAAATGCTGTATGTGGATTTCTGGCCAGCCCCAGCCCAAAGAGGAAAAGAAAAGCCTGAAGAGCCCGAATTCAGCCCGACCGAAGTTGCATGGTGCAAAAGGACCAGAGGCTGCACCAGCAGTGTTGTGGTGAGCCTCCAGCGAAGCCTGACCCTGAGCAATAGCCATGTGCAGGTTATTAACAAACAAAGGACATTTCAGACAGAGTAACACCTGGTCCATCTTTGGGTGCAGTTCTTTATTTTCTGCTGGGACATAACTAGCAGATAATGGCAGACACCTTTGGCTCCAGAGACCAGAGCGATATCCCTTATCCTGACCCTGGGCAACTTTTTTGCAGTACTCTCGTTGTTGAAGCAACCAGCTTAAAAGTCCTGTCAGGGTCATGGATGTTTCCAGAAAGTACTGTTTATGGAGATCATAACAGAGTGTGACTATATGAGGAAGGCCAGGGGCATTTACCCTCTACATCCCCCTGCCCAAATCTAACATGGATGACAAACCAGACCGCTGACGCTGATGCTTGTGAAGCAGCAGTTTGTCCCAGCCACAGTAAGAAGGGGGCCATGGCCACGTGTGTGGCAGGAGTGTGTGCTAAACCCTGGGGTTGGTGCATTAGTTGCTTGTTAGGCTGGAAGGCAGTTTTCTGGAAGAGCTCAGGTGCCAGGAGCCTGCCCTGAGGGGGCAGCTGGGGGGCTGGGCAGGTAATGGGGAACACCTGGGCCCTGCCTGGGGCAGGGAGGGGCAGCCTCAGCCCTCAGAGAGCTGGAGGAAGGGCCAGCAGCAGCATCGGTGGGAGGAAAATACCGTGTTTCATCTGTTTTACCTGTTTTTCTGGAGCATCAGGTGGCTTGGCAGGAGCTGTCGAGGCCACAGACCAGGTTGGCAGTGTTAAAACACGTTTTGTGTGCTGAGGCTGGTGCGGTCCTGTTGGGTTGAGGCTTTTGTCTGGCTGAGGCGATTGCTGTGGTTTGGGGCTACGCTCACGGTCGCCTCACGCTTTCTCTGAGGAAGAAGGGAGGGAGGGTTGCCGAAGTCCTCAGCAAGGCCCGGCTTAGTGGAGGTTTGTGGGGCCCTGGGGTGCACTGAGGGGGCTCTGGTGGGCTCTGGGCTCCTCTGGCCGCTTCTCCAGGCAGGAGAAGCCCAATCCTGGCAGTGGCTGAGGGGATGGGGGAGCGGGAAAGCAGGTGATGGAGGTCCCACCGTCGTGCAGCCTTGTTCCCTGACTGCAGTGAGCGGTCTGAGGCTTTGGGAGGGACAAAGGGAAGGACTGAGCCAGCCAGTGAGTGTGCAGGGTGGCTCAGCTTTCAGGTGCCACTGTTTCTGGGCCTCTCGTGCTGAGGTGAAGGTTGTGATCCCCCCTCTCTCTCCACAGTGTCCCCCTCCCCCAGTGCTCCCCTCATACACTTTCTTCCGTGTCCCTGCTGTCCTTAGATAGGCTCTTCTTCCCTCCCTGTCTCTGTTTGCCTTCCTACTGCTAATTTTCCCGTACCTAGTTCTTCTCTGTTGGCTTTTCTCGCTCTTTTGGTTGTTTGCAGAAGCAATCAGTAATTTAATAGTTAAACTGGAGAACTGAGCTGCTGTTGCTGAGTTTGAGGTGAAAGCTCGTATCTCTTGGGGTGTTCATCTGAAAGTCTGGGCAGATGTCCATAAATAACATGTGCGACGTGCCCCTTTGGAAACCTTACGGCAAAGAAGGCTGTAACTTTACTTTTAAGGCTCAGATTGCCTGCTGCGTAGGTGGTGTATGCACACCGCGCCGTTTGGGTGTGATCTGTCAGATATTTGATGACACTTTAGCAATTAATCCATTGGATCTGTCTGCTGAAAGGAAGACTGATGCTTGTGTATCAAGTGACTTTTTTCCACCACAGTAAGTTTTTAACTCACAAAATGAACAAGCATGTCTCCAAAACAATATTCCAGGCTTCCTCAGTGCACGTGGGCTTTTGTTAGCAGCTTCCATCGCAATGTACATTTGGGGTGGCTCTTTGATCTCTTCAGAGCAGCAGGAAGTGCAAAGAACTCTGAATTCAGGTATCGCAAATTGTAGTTTCAGAGCGGGGTTGGTTTGTATCGCACCACGACAATACAATGACAGACACTTAGGTGCACTGTGCAACTGTGAATGCATGTTATTAGCATCTTTCACAAAAAAGTAGATTGCTACTCCTGGCATCAATGTTTCTTTCAATATAGATTATCAAAAATAACTTCAGAATGATACAAAAGTTTCTGCTAAAGTATTGTGCATCTCCTGTCAGCTCACCCAGAAAATGTTAGTTGTGCTGCCACCCAAAAGACGCCACAGATGGTGGCTCATTTTTGTTCTTCTTGGTACTGTCTGCTGTAAGATTGATCAGGTTTGGATTGATTAAATTATTTGGGCAGGAGCTGCCATTGCTCTCCTGTCTGTCTGCTGTGAAAAAGAGTGGGAAGAAAGGGGATGTAAAATATACTTTTTAGTGCATTTCTCTTTGATACTGTTTTGTGAGCCCTTAAAATATTTATGGAGGAGAGTGTAGGCTTGCTGACCATGCTTCTTTGAAATGAGGTCTTATCAAAAATTTTTATATTTTATAGCCATCTCTGATGCTCAAATTTTGGTGGTGGTGATGGGGCTTATCTTTTTCATAACAGTACAATTTGCAAGTTAAAAATAGGATGCAAAACCTGGGTATTTGTACTCAGCAGTGACTGTGAGTAACTACTCCTGTGCATGAGTCAAACAGTTTCGTTCTCTGTGTGCACTGGTGCCTTGAAGGCCTAGAGTTGCACTGTTGGAAAACTTGGCAGGTGTACCCATGTGCATTTTGCAGACCTCCTCTAGAATTAGTACATAATTTTCAATATTGTTTTAGGGACAATAAATTGTCTGTCTCCTTGTACAAGAAGTCTCTTCTGCTACCAAGGTACTCTTAAAGTTAAAAAACTATTCTCTGTTTTGCAACTTAACTTTCCCTTTGAACCAGCAATTTTTGCTTACTGCTTTCTGTAGCTATTTATTTGGGTCATTCCTATAGCTAGCTGCAGATTGAAGAAAGAAGCAATAAGCCTATAGCTAGCATGGAATTCCTGGCATTTATTTAAACAGAAAATGCGATTTTATAGTCATACTAAACTTTTGCCAGGAACACTTTCTAGAATGTCATTTCTGGTCTAAACTAGAGAGAAAATGTGATGCACCCTAGAAAGACCAACAGCCTGAGGTTAGGGTAATCTCTTGTGATGTGGGAGACCCTAGTTACTGGGCTAACAGCTGTTCTGATGTGAAAGGTGTTCCCAATTTTCTGATGTTTCCACTTTGTTCTCATGCTACAGTGAACTTAATCATAATGGTGTCAAACCTGTACCCAAAGATGAAGTCTTACTTTTTGCTTCATCCTCAACAGGCTGCTTATGAAGAATTAATTTTTATAGGAAAAAAATTCTTAGAGTCTGATAAATGTAGTTGGTGGGTTAGTTCATTCAGACTTCTTTTTTTCATATTGTTCCAACAAATTGTACTAAATCGGTAACTGGAAAATGCTCCCGCAGACTCCTTACTGCATACAGTAAGCTAAACTTCACTGGTGCCTCTTTGGCTTTCCAGATTTGTTCCCAGTGTGA
>KL268909.1:5335-15760 GCA_000699545.1 Podiceps cristatus | reverse complement strand
AATGTATTCTATATAATATATATTATATATAACATATAAATATATATCATTAAACAGGAACATTTTACCATCTATAATACAAACAGTAAATCTAGTTTAAATCCAAGATTCTTCACAAGCACACAAAGAAAAAAGATCATCAAAAGCTCTCCTATCGGTATTAAATAAAACATGTTCTCAGAGTTACTATGAACAGACAAAAATTGTTTCCCAGAAACTATCCTATTAGCTTTAAACTACATAAAGAAAATTTAACAACATTTCATACTCATCAGCTGTTCACAAATCAGATCTTCAGTCTTATCTGCATACAGCCAGCTGGTTTTTAAAATTCTTCTGTAATTGAGGGAAAAAATAATTAAGCAATATTATTAGTCATCTCACCATTGTTCCCTGGTGGTTGTAATGCATCTCCTGTCAAGCTACACCATCCGACTGGGAAAATATCTCGAGAATCACATCTGCACCAATAGTCAAATGCTCCTCTCCAGCCATCAAACGTAACATAAACTTCATCTCCTTTAACGTCTCCAATGGTTGCTGGGCAAATCAAGTATGGATTCTTTCTATCTATAGCTTCAAGTTTCATTCCAACTTCAAAGCAGTTTGACACAGGTTTTGGTGGTTCCTACAAAAGTAAGAGTGGTAGAATATTTGTATTTCTATGGCCTCTTAAAAAATAAAAAAGAGAAAACCCTCTATTTTTCTTCAGATCCTTACTGCTTATACTCACTACTCTCAAAAAGTTACAGTAGACATTCAAGGAAACTTACTCGTATTTCAGATTTCATTTTGCTCTTCTGTGTTATAAAAATCTAGATTCTGTTCCCACAAACACAGCTGGGATAATTAGCAAAAATTCTCCGTGACAGAAAGACCCTGCTAAAAGTATTTACGTAAGCAATAGGTTGAACCCTATACATTATGCCTGGGCAGCAAGACAGCAAAAACACTAAAATGAACTTATTACATGTTAATACAGAAGAGGAGGTTTGCAGGGAACGGATATTTCTGGGGACAGATAACTGTCTGGTAGAAGCTTCACCTCCCAATTAATCCATGAAAAATTTATTAGCATTGGACATTATTTATAGGCCTCTGTTAACTCAGTTGGCCTTAGATCAATTCCAATTGCATAAAAGAAAAAAGTCAATGTGACCAGCACAAGTGTACCCCCACAGCAGAGGCTGTGACCCAATGCGGCCTGAATAACCACCTCAGTCTCCAGAACCTCATTATCCAAAAGCCATCTTAGATGTGCTGGTAGGCTACCACAGGAAAGCGTGGCTTATCATGCCTCAGAACATTTATATAATTTTATATAAACACGTATATAATTATATAAAGATAACACAACAAGCGATTGCTGGCCTGAACCCAACTGCTTGATTTGCTGGTAGACATGTCAATGTCACTCACAGTATCAAAAATGAAGTCACTCAATGTGATAGCAAGGTTTTACCACCTCGGCAAAAAAATTAACCAAGTCATTTTAATATTACTGTTGTTTTCATATAATTTTTCACGTTTCATAGTAACTCACTCAAGAGACTTGTTTAAAAAACTGAACAGCTTTTTCTGCTATTTTTAACTCCTTTCTCACTACATTTTAAACGATGAGTATGTGCCCAATGAAAATGTTTGGCAAAACCTTTCCAAGCACCTCTATATTCCAATGGCTCTTATTCCCCATTATTATTTTTTTTTTTACTTCTGTGCAAGATCACATGAACATGGTGCTGTTAAGAAATGTGATATGCATTGTATCTTAAATCCACAAGATACAACAAAATGAGCTAACACATTTCTTCTAAACACCACACTATAAAGTCTCAACTAGGGAAAAGAAATGCCCATCTCAATGGACTAGAAGCAGAATGCTTCCTGTCTAGCTTTGTAGCTTGCTGATCCAGTTCAAAGTCATTTTAAATAATAGTCTTGCTTTCCCGTGCTGCAGACAACAGGGTAATATCTTGGCATCCTCATTAAAAAAATGTAACCATGGACCAATTGATAGAAAGTTGTTTACTCGCAGTCCCTTTCTTCTTACCTTCTTAAAGAATGCTGCGGGTGCCATTTCAGCTCCATTGAGAGTTCTTAGGAGAAACATTGGCCAAGAAGACGCATTCATCTGGAACCCTGAATAATAAATACAGTATTTGTATATAATAGCCTTATTTTCAGTCTGTAAAGTAAAATAGGAAGAGAAGGATCTAAAGTCTGTTTTACTAATGCCTCATTCCCTCTATTTTGGACTTGGACAAAACGAAAGTAGTCAAGAAGGAACAAACAAGGTTGCTGTCAGTGTAGAAAGCCATGCAATGACTTTCCATTCTAAGTGACTTGCGTGCAGAATCACTCATCATGAATTGTGATTTTACAGATAAATGTCTAGGACTTAATGACATGCAAGTTCGAGTACAGGAGATCATCACTTCATTAACAAGTGCATAAAAAGTACAAACAATAATCAAATTTGTTTAGATAAACTACCTTATTCAAGCAGAACATTTTGACTGAAAACATTCTCATTCCCGATAATCTTCCCCCAGAATCAACTGTTTTAAAGTTAAAAAAAAAAAAAAAAACAACAAAAAAAAATGCCTTTGCTTTCTGTGCTTTTCAAAGTAATAAGTAAGATAACAGACATAGTGGAAATTTTTTCTGAATCTTTAGCAGTTATACGTCTGGCACAATTCTACAGAAAAACAGACATAATAAAGCAAATTGGAAATTTTCCCACAAAGCAAATAGTACCAGAATCTGCCAGGAACTGATGAGTTCCGTTGTAAGCAAGCCTTGACAATTCTCTTAAAAAAATTTAACTAGAAAGGTGGAACATATTTGCAATTCTTGATCAGTTAAATCATTAAGTCATCTAAAATTGGATTTTATGGTATAATGGTTCTTTAAGTTACAGCTTTAAGCTATCTTCAGTTGAATAAACAGTCTTCAAGTTGGAACTACCTATGCAAAACTAAATGAAAACAAAGCTCACATCTGAGAAATGGTATCATAATTTTACCGATTATCAGCCCTAGTTTGATACCAGAATCTTTACGCAATCTGAGCAATGCGTGGCTATGGAAACAGTATATTCCTAACCAGCTAGTCCAGAAAAGACATGTATGTGAGACAGAGGAATGACCACTAAACAACAGTTTCAATTAACTTCACTTGGCCTTTAAGTCATCCTGGTAAAACCAGAGAGAATGTTACCCTCAACATAATTTGTTGAGAACACTAAGCTCTGAACAACAAAAAAGCACACCTATGAAAAAGAGAGGCTGGAACAGGAACCCTTTGCTACATTAATCACTTTCTCAAAACCCTTATGTATCATGCATAACTAAACCTATGTAAAAATCAGGTAGGAGGGACTAACTAGCTTGTTATTATGAAAGAAGCAGAACATTAGTATCCAGAAGGTTCCCTACCACTCAGGAAAAAAAAATAATGTTGCTTAAATGTCTAACAGGAGGTAATTATACACCCAATTAACTCCCAGCTTTGCCCAGGAACAGGATGCTGTCACAGAGCCAAAAAAGGCTTTTTCAAAAATTTATCGAGGTATGCCAGAATGTTTGATTGCTGGAATTTAGCCTATCTCTAGAAAAAATCTAGGGCAGGAGGGACAAAATAATGGCACTCGCATTCTTTTCTGAATAACCAGCAACTGTTTGGAGGGCGGGTAAACTTACATGCCTGGGTGCTGGGAAACAGCTGCTTACTAGGTGCAGCAACTACAAGCAGCCGGAGCGAACAAGAGCAAGAAACAGTATCTGAAGAGAAGGCATCAAGCTTTCTACTGACTATTGTGGAAAGTTTCTCTTCTTAGCAGACTGACTGCCTCCATTATACATAACCAGGGTTGTTTTATTCATCAGGCTGCTTTAGTAATATGCTTAAAAAAGCACTATGCTCCTTAACTGAAGTCATGCATTTCACACTGTACATACGTGTAGCTGGAGGAGCAGGTATATTCTTCTCTATTACAACCTTCTTTCATACTGGTATCACTGCATTAATTCTACAAGCTTATACCAAGAACTTCAGAGAGGTTAAACCTAGTAACTTTTCACTCAGGTGTGAAACACTTCCAGTGCTTTCATTTAAAACTTCTAATATATCCACAGGAAAGGAAAAAAGCCCTTCTGGGCTCAAACTGTATGTATCTATCCCAAATAACATTCTTCCAGATTGACACTCTGGTTGAATTGCTTTTGTTGTGTTTCTAAAGCAGCACAACAGCACGGAAATCTACCTTTATAATCTATGTGAAGTGTCTTTACTTTAGGTCCACTGCTGCTGTATGTTTGCCCTTCCACAAGCAAATCAAGTTTCATACTGTAATGAAATGATACATTTCACTTCACCTTTCAAACAGAAGATCTGCAAGTTATTAACAAGCTGAGTTGACAAGTTTTTTGAGAGGCTACTAAAAGAAAGCATACCTATCTTCACTGCACCCGTCTTCTCAATTCTATGTGTTACTGATGACACCAAACCAGAATTAGGTTTATAACCATAAGATGGGAAGCCAGCAGTAACCCATTTCTGCTTACAGTTCATTTCTTACATTAAAAACATTATTTCTTGCATCTTCTAAAAATTACAAAAATAACAGGAAACAGGGGAGGGGGTGTTGCTGTTGTGGGTTGAGGGGTTTTTTTTTGGGGGGGGGAGGGGGAGGAGGTAGGTTAAGATAAATGACCAACATTTATTTTTCCTTCTTTATAAAACCAATATGGTACAAGAATGCAGATTTAAATATACAGGTTAATCACAGCAAAGAAAAGTGATATCACACTTTTATTACCTCCAGCAGCCAAAGTTATCTCTGACTATTCATCATATAGCAAGGAATTCCTTTATACAGTTCTCCATTTAACAAACTTCCTCAGTAAGACCAAGCCCGAGCATATTTCTCAGTCTGGGGAGCACACGTAATGTTGCCACCTATATTGTTCAGGGAAGGCAAAAGAAATCCTGCATGCTATTTCTAAGCACAGGAAAGCTACACCTTGTTCATGAGCATTCGTCACACTCACAAACTAGTCACGACAAACTGATCAGACGTCTCCCAACGTGCATCGATTTGAGGAGATGAGAATCGCAGGCAATGTAAGTTTGCAGTTTGCTAAAGCTCTGCAGTGCTATTTTTCCTACTCCGGAGCAAAATGCTGCAACACCACCATTAACCCACCCTACGCTGCCTTTCCCAGACCACAACCAATTCACTCAGTGCCCAGGAAAACATTCAGGCTGTGCTGACAGCTTGGCCGAGCACCGCACTGGCCAGTTAACAGCCAGCACCTTCTAGAGGGTTGCTCTCATCTAGTCAAGAGGAAAAAGGCAAGTCAGCTTTCCCCAGTTCTGATGAGGGTCTACTGAAAGCAGCATGCACGGCATCAAGCAAGAAAACATATCCATACACATTCATAAGACAGGGTGTGTATGAGGGAAGATTTATAGAATGGGCCCATGACACTGCATCTCATATATTAAGAAAGATGTCAGGTACTCCCATTTAATATTAAGGGACTATTTAAAAAGAAAAAATAACAGAACTCAAACTAATTATTCTGCTCATTCTTGTGTCAAAAGAATCCAAAGAAGAAAAAGTCACAATTCACTTAGCCTAAATTAGTTTGCTTACTTCTTTTTCAACTAAATAATGGTGAAATGTTAGTACCATTAAACTTGCCAAGACAAAAAGGTAAAAATCAGCTTCACAGAAGCAATACTCTGCACACATTAGTTCAGAAGCTTTGTTTCTTACCAAGTGGAGGCTGGAGCATACCCCCTTTCTTTTCACAGGTCCCGATGGGCTGTATGTCTGAGGAATCCACAAGCCTCCAAAAATCATTTTTGTTGTCACTTCCATCAAGCCGCAACCTTAGCCTGGCACCAGTAATTCCAATCACTGTAGCTATGCAAACTGAAGTAACATTGCGAGGATCATGGGCTTCCAGTTTCATACCAACTTTGAAATCATTTGTAGGTGGAATTCTAGACTACAATAAAAGGTAAAAGACTTTTTCTTATTGTTGTTAGCATTGCTAAATTTACCAGCCAGTTCAATGTACAGCTTTCATTCATCCAACCATATCATATAAATGGTAAATACAAAGAAGCCTTTGAACTTTGAGCGTTTAGCAGCAAGTCAGAAAAGGCAGCTGGATAACCTACCAGCAACTACCATTTCAGATATTTGATGTTCCTACTGCATAAACATGACTTATTTCTAAAAAGATAAGCACTGCTAAGAAGGCTAACAAGGGAATCTTGACAAAGATATGAACATAAAGATGGAGCAGTGATTAATACTTGAAGGGAAAACAAGGACATCAGGAAACATGACATTCAACTCAAAAAAAAAAAAAACCAAACCAACCCACACACAAAAACCACCCCAACACCCACAAGATTTATTAGTTTTCAATTAAAAAGAAATAGTTATTCTCATTATAGTAATATCTTAGAAATTTAAACAAAAATTGGACCCTACTGCACTAGGCACTAGAAAAGCTCAAGGCAAGATTTTCTGCATCCAAAAAAAGCTTACAATACAAAGAAAGAAGACAGAGAAGGGAGCTAGTGTTAACTGCATTTTACAGAAAGAAACCAGACAGTCCTAAAGTCACATAAAACTTCTCTACTAAGACAAAAATTGCAGCTTGTGCTTATTCATAGAGAACTGAATACATTCATACACATACAATGAAAAGCCAATTTACTTAGCAGACATCAGATTTTTTGAAAAAGACTGGCACAGGGAAAAGAAACATGATGAATGCAACTTCAGTGTTTGAGCAGAACTTTTTGTCACAAGCTGAAGACGAACAAGAAAGGAGAAGAATATTTTTTACTCATGTATCAACACACTCCTGGCAGAGATCAACTGAATCGCAGTCTGATTACTTGCCTACTGTAGTACTTCAGGCAGTAACATCATCTAATGACATTCAAAACTTTGCATTAACACTAACTGGGATCAAATGCCTCACCTAGTTGTATAGAAAGATTATTCTACAACCTCACTGTTCTCTTTAGATGTCTCCTTTCCAGCCTAAATTTATTCATGGAAATTTTTGCCAACACTATCATTTAACTTAAATTCTTTTTGTACTGTTGCAAATAATAGTGAAATCTAAAGTGTATTTACACTTTCTCAGTACTCTTTCAACAAGTTAACTAAGCCAAGCACTGAAGTTTCTCTTAGGAGAGGATGACTATTCTCTTATCACCCTAGAAGCTCTTTTCTGCAATTCTTCCAGTACAAAGCTGCTTTTGAGCGCAGACACTGAGAACTGTAGGCAGCCTTCCCCATGACATTCAAACCCAGCAGCTATCCCGTACAGACTAACACAATCTGAATCCTAATAGAGAAGGCAGGTAGAAAGAACCAAAACCACAGGCATTCACGCTCACAAGATTCATCTGTCCATTCCCCTGCCTGCCTGACCAGGTCATGGGGGGATCCCATGGTAAGCAGGTAAGGGTGCACTTATCTGTCTGGGCACATGGGAAAGGCTGAAGAAATCTGCTACTGCAAAAAGCACTAGCAATATTTTGTCTCCACCATTGTTTTTTTAAAATATGTCTTGCTCTATGTGCTATGGTGTGCAGGTGCGCTATTCACAATACACCCCAGATCAACAGCAGGAGCCCTGGAGGAGCCTGAGCCCAGAAAAAGAAAGTCAAGCAATATTCAGTGAACACTAAGTGTAGCATCTGCCAATGCTGCATTTAGACAGCAGGCTGTCTGAAAGGGGAGCCTGGGCATATTAAATTTAAAGGGCAACTCAATTACAACATATTGCTTGTCAAGCTGTTATTTTCTACACCCTGAAAGGCAACTGAAATTGAGAAGTTGGGGAGTTTGTTTATTTGTTTGTAGAAAAAGTGAGCTTGTTTAAATGCCAACAACTCAAGGCATTCTACTAAAAAGGTAACTCCTCCATGCTGGTCCATCCTTACAGCAAAATAACAAAACCAGCTCAGTAACAGCCTTGTTTTAAGCTCCATTCAAACCACAGGGGACAGCTTTTTTATTTAAAATTTTCAACTGCTTGGAAAAAAGTTTCAGGGTGAGAGAAAGGGGTGTAAAATGCATCAAAATTTTCAGCAGTAATAAAAACAACTTAGAGCAACAGATATCTTCTAAATTAAGATAAATACTTCAATCAGTTTCTGTTAGCCGTCTGTGCCTGTATCTCAATTTATGATAGAGGCTTTAATTGATTGCTCCCCAGGTCATTTTTAATTACTACAAAATTTAAACTTTGTAGAACTCCCACAAGACACAAATTCTGTATATAATTGTCAAATTAAGCTTCTCTCTGCTATTTAATTTTCTGGCTGACCACAGCAGCGTATTTCTTTGCATTACACAGAGTGATAATGACATGTACAATTCATGTGTAACCCAATAAAAGTCAAATTAGTCCTACACAAAGCTCAAGCACTTTAGTTTCTAAAATCTGCAAACATTATGTAGTGAGAGAAGCTAGCTCTGCACTAATTAACATTGCATATCACTTTCTATTCAAAGGTCAACTCGGGAAAAAAAAAAAAAAGTCTGCATATGTAAATTGTTTTGAAATTTGCTGTGCACAGAAATTAAAGCTCTTCTTTCCAACCTACACACTGCTTAAGCAATCCAGGTCACTTGGACTTATCTGTCTCAGTCAACGCATGTCACTGAAATGCCTTTATTCAAGGTGTTACTTGGTTGTTCAGCTTGTACCTCTTGAGCATTAGGAGGGACAAGGAAGATGCCAGGCATGAGGAAAAGCTTCTGAGCAGCTTTCTGCAGTAGCTACATCTTTCGGGAGCGTACACTCTGGTTACAGTGGTCTATAGTCTGTGAGTATGGCATTAACCTCAGAATGCACTCTGCCTCTACCCAAGCAGAATTCGGGGTCTCTGCCTTGAGCTGGCATCCACTATGAAAAACACACACTGTAGAATTAATTTCTGAAGCTCCACCCGAACAGAGGTATGGACACTGCTATTCTTAGCCCCTCTCTCATTGAAAGCAGCATGTAAGGGACTCTTTGTCCTTCATTTTCATCTCTGAAGATCAAGCTGAGATTCAAGATCTAGTACAAGGAAATGCCACCTCCTGCATTTCTCTCTCCCTGTTCTCCATTCCTGCAACTACTTCAGATTCACTAAGTGATGGATCTCTCTGCTCCTCTGACTATTCCATTTGTGTTGCTTTCTGTTCGGCCCCCACTGGAGGGCAGTATCATTTACAGTACCATCAAACTACCAACAAACCCCAGAAGGTAACATTTCTGAACATGCTCAATCCACTAGACATGCACCGTTTGTCATGCCTATTACAGTTCTATCAACCTGAACTATCCAATTCCTTCAGCATCTGTCTTCCTATACAGTGAAGGCGTACAGACCAAAACTCATCCTATTTGACTGTACACAGCTAAGATACTCCTCAGCTTAGGAAAATACCGGCCCCAGCTCCCTCTACAGAGAGAAAGATGCCTGCAGAGGTCGACTTAGGCTGCAGAGGGCTGAATAACTGGAGGTCATTAGCTCACACAAGATGGTAGATTTAAACTGCACCTGCAAATACATACCAAACCATCAAGTGAAGAGGAATCAAACTTGCAGGGCACAATGTAAAACATAAAATAGCACACTAAACACCCTTCGTTTTATATTCAGTATTTCCTTTCTATTCCCACATTTTCCCCTTGATTTATTTTTTTAACTTCAACATCTGTTACATAGTAAAAACCACTCTGCACAGAAAGAGACAAAATTCAACATATTTGAAAGATCCAGAAAAGACATGGTGAACAAATTCTACTGCACACAAAAACACACATACATATACATCTTGCAGCTAGACAGAATTGAAAGGACTCTTTGAGAAACAGAGGAGGAAAAGGCTCCTCTGATTATCAGCCAAATTTTAATTCTCACCAAAACCATGGTACCTCTCAGATTACTGGAAAAAGTAGAAAATACTTTTGAACTCTGATAAGACTATCTGTTTTCATTAAATAGCCTTTTTAAAAAGGAAAACAGAGTCCAAAGCTACAATTTTAATGAAACCCTCAATGTTCAGCTTGAGGCACAAATCAAAAATGTAAAATTTCAGCAGCTAGCATCTGCCAAAACTGATAATTAGAGATCAAAAGAAGGCAAATCGGAAGTTTGCAAGCAGTCTAAACATAAAAGTTCCTCTAGGATCACCCTGTAGCACGCATACATACACACACATTTGCAAAACAGTATCCAACATACCTGTCTGAAACAATGTACAGGGGCAGCTAATGATTCTGTCTCTTTCAGATAATCATCCCAATTAAACTGTTCTGGAAGACATAAAATATAAACAGACCATACAGACAGTTTTTAAAGGGAACTTAAATTAAAAGGAGGAGTGGG
>JMFS01056629.1:0-24579 GCA_000699545.1 Podiceps cristatus | reverse complement strand
GCTCCGTCCTGGCTGAAACCAGGACACTGGCTTTCAGGTACCCAAGTGATTAACAGGGGATGGATGTACCACACAGGCTTCAGCCAGCTCATTTCCTTAAGAGAGCAGGAAGACAAACACCAGACACACTCATGGTAGAATCACATGAAACAGGCACAAAAGAACAAACACACTTCACCAGTGTCATAAAACAATAATAAAAACATTACATGGCTCCTACAGAGATCATATGTAAAGTGTGCCTTCCCTCACAGAACAAGGACAAGGTTCACCAACGGAATAAAAGGTATGTCAAGATTAATTCTACAGTGCCCTTCTTTATTGAATGATTAAATTAATAAACTGTTTTACTGCAGCCATTTATAAAATTTCAGCACAGGCTGAGGATTGTGAAGTCTAAGAGAACTTACTTGGGTTTGCATATCAGAAGCAGCATCTTCAGACAATTAATAATAAATTTTCTGTGAAAAATGAGATTTCGGTGACATATTTAGGCACTTCAACTCGCCAGGTTGAACAGCACTTCTGCTGAACAGCTCTCCACTTACTGAGCATGCAATCATCTGGAAACCATTATCCAAGCAGAAAATTTCATACTGTGCACCCCTCGCAGCTTGTTTTATCAATCTGTTACCTTTTTTTCTGCTTAAAATGCAAGCCCCTTTAGTCTACGAGAATCATTTGGTTTAGTGTTTGCACATTGCTTAACACAAAAGGGCTCAGGCTGCAGCAATCTGTATGGCACAAGCATGCAGATAGCAATTGACTATAACAAGAAATAATAACTGTAGCAGCACTAGCATTTTATAGGAAAACAATATAGCCGAGCATTCAAACTATTGATCTCATCATCAGAAACAAGGGCAGGGCACCTAAAGTGGCTGCTCCTGCATCTTGTCCAGTTCAAAACTTCCATTAACAGCTCCTCCTCAGTGTTTGGCAAAAAAAATGAGTTTTTGGCAACTCAGAGTTGCCAAAAAAATGAGCATGGGAGGAATCACAAGCTCTCTCAAGGACAGAATCAGAGCTCAAAGTGATCCCAAGAAACAGGGGAGATATTTGAAACTGACACAATAAAATTCAGCAAAAGAAACTGCAGAGGGCTACAATTAAAGAAACAAAATTAAATGCACGGGTTTGAAAGAGGAATAACTGGCTGGTCAGCAGTACGCTGGTAAAGGATCCGGAGTGACAGAGATTTGAACTTAAACGTGTGAAGGTGGTCACCAGCTCACATGTGTGTCCACTGCGAGAACTACCAGGAAAAAAAAAAAATAGGCTTAAGTTAGAGCAAGGAGGACTAGAAAAAGGGTCTTTTAATCTGCAAGAGTAGTGAAACACAGTGAAAGAGACTGCTTCAGTGAAGGGTTTTCTTTGAACAGGTTAGACATCTGTCAGGTTAGACATCAACCTGGATGACCCTTGGAGGTTTTTTCCTAGGCCTGCACTTTTATGATTCAATAGAGTTCCTCCAGCTAGGGAAATTCATTGCTGTGTGAGCTGCAATTTGGAGGGCATGCCTTGGCAAAACCACCATTTTATGTTCCCTGTTTCGCAAGTGAGCCTAAGACACAGTGAGGAGGCTATAGCACAGTTCCCTGTGGCTTATCCCCTGACTTGGCATGAATGCGAACTTCCACTTTCCCCTGTTTGGAAACAGAACTCTTCCCAGCTGTTACAGTGTAAGCCTTTACTTCTTTCACACTAATAGGGCCTGGCCTAAGACAGAAGGAGAGCTTTACTGAAAACGGAGGTTTTCAATTAGGAAACCAAGAGTTAAAAGAAAACAAACAAGCTACTGCAATATAAAAAGTGGTGGTAGTTCTCAGTGGCTTCACTATCCTGCAGTGAGTACTTGGTGCATGCTCCTGCCTTGCAACACTGTTCACTAAACACAAGGTCCGTCACCCATACCGCTGAGCCATATGCTCCCTGACATTTACTGTGTTGTAGGAACTTGTACACGGGCAGTTACCAAGGAGTAGCTGGCACACTGTAAATGCACATCTTAGTTTAGTTCACAGTAACATACTTGCTCACACCTTCAATCCTATGGTATATGTATTTCAAAAAAAGGACACGAAAAGGTCAAATGCTTTTGAAATGCACTTCGTGGGCTATGATGCTCTATAAGAATAAGTAAGTTATTCAATGATGTCAATTAATCTTACATTAAGAGTTATTAATGGAATTTTCTTCTTTCAAAGTGCTGACGCAGAAGTTCTTAGGTGTAAACAAATACCCAGAGATCCAAGACCCTATTGTTAAGATCTATCTCTCAATAACCAAAAGAGCTATAGTTTTTAAACACATCTGAAGACATAAAAATGAGGACAATAAAATCCTCTGACAGGTCAAAGCGTCTCAGTTCTGACACAGAACTTAAAATGTACTAATTTTTATTTCTAGACTTTTTCTCATCACATAAACAGCATTCTCATGGAGGAAAGACTGAAGTGTCAATCTAAGCAGTAGACTACATTGAAGTCGTTGCTCTTGTCCTACCATACACCTACGAATTGTTTTCCTTCCCCTACTGAAACCTAGCTTTTCTCAGAGTAGAAGACTTTTGCCAGAAAGAAGAGTCATAGTCTAGCAGTGGTGTAGGTTCATACAGCTTAGTCCCAGGCAGTTACTGGCGCATCCCAGTCCTTTACCAGAGAGTTGTATACTCGTTCTGCTTTTGGAAAATGTTTGTACAGGCCCCTGGCCAGGCTGCCTGGGCTCCGGGAGGTGCCCAGGCGCTTTCCACAGCTATCCCAGTGCTGGGAGGCAGGACTGCCTCTTCCCACCGCCCACCACTCACCGTGGGACGCGCACTCTCTCTGCCGTGCGCACCCGCCTTGGCTTCAGAAGTGACTGCAGTGCTGCACAGCGGGGGCAATAACGTATCCCTGAAGCACTCTTGTGCCACCAGGAATAAAAGTGTTACGTGCATCTAAGTCACAGCCATACAACACAGCCACTTCATCTGTCTTCCTTTTATACAGCCTCCTTTCATCATTCAAGGCCCAAGTAAAGGAGTCATAACATCTTTTGCAAATAATAAATTCTTTATCTGTTTCAGAAATTCTCAGGTAAGTCCAGAGGGACATGAATATTAATAAAGCAGATGCTGAAAGTCCTCCTGCACATCCCTCCCCTGAGTAAGACAATGTAGTTACACAGCATAGCATCACACTGGACAGACACAGCTTTGAGCTTGCTTGTTTGAATCTCAGTATCCCACAGAAGTAAGGGAAAAACAAATGTAAAGTGAAATTAGTTCCAAGGAGTAAAAGCTGTACAATAAAAGAATTGATCATTTATGGAAAAGTCCCGACCACAACATTGGTGTGGCAGAATACAACATTTCCTGGGATTATCGTCACTGCACACTTCCCTGAATATACATCACTGTTTGTGATGGCAGGGATAAAGAAGCTAAAAACAGATAGTTGGACATAATGGACCTTTCACAAATATAAAGGTGCACACCCGTGCATAGCATTCAGCGAGATGCAAGATAATATAGACAGCAGATAATTTGGGTCAGATAATGTTCTCTGCTGAAAGCAGAAGACAAACACTGCTTTCCTCTCATTTCTTCTGTGAAGAGGAGGGCATCTATTGCCTAGGAAACGTGGCTTCCTAAGACCCTCAGGGGTCTTAAAGGCAATGAAGCAGTGATGTGGCTTTCAAACGGCCAAAGTAAAAGATTAATATAGCTATATGTTAGGAGAATCCTATGTTCTGACTCGATCCCTCTGCCTGCTGGCCATGTAACTGTCTTAGGAATCATTTTCTCTGCATCACCTTCTGCATCAAAAATGGATTAGTTGTGAAAAGAACTAGAGCCTCTTCTGTGAGCACCTTCACAGAAGACAGAACAGTTTAACATGATGAACAAAATGTTTAGTCAGAACCTTTCCCAAGAATCTCATCTCCTGAAGTTGCCAGGAGGAGCTGGAAAAAAAGAAAACAACCATTTTTTTTTTCTGAACCATAAACATACTTGTATATTCTCACCATGTGCAGCCAGCAATATGACTGGTAATGCAAGGAACCCAACACTCCCTTGGCACCAAGAAGTCCCAAATGCAAACTCTGGCTGTGCCACAGATGGGCCGTGCAACTGTGGGTGCACCTCTGACCCTCTCAGCCTCACTTTCCTTGTCTGTGGAAAGAAAACAGTGCTCACAGTTTTGTAATGTGAGAAGGATTAGATAAAACTTCTTTCATGTTGTAAGCCTGCAAGTTGCTAATTATCACTATTAATTCATAGTTTATTATTCTTGTTACAGAAAATTTTCCTAATAATTTAAAGAATCAGATTTATTAAGGAAAGAATCAATTTCCTTCATTCATGAAGGAAAAGAGGTCTGTGGTCAACTGCACTAGTAGATGGTTTTGCCCTACTAATTTTGAATTACTTCACTAAGTAATTTTTTTTACTTCAGTTTAGCCCTTTGCCTTGAAAATGACCAGGAGAAACCAAATAAAATCCTTTAGGCCATCTTCACCCCCATCCCACCTTTACCTTTCTAGAAAAAACATAGGAAAAAAAGAAAAATTAAAATCTAAAATCAGTTTTGATGTAATTTGAATGATGCAACCCAAATTATTGGGCTTACACTGTATATCTAGCTTAGGCTCTATGACCATCAAAGCTGAGCAATTCACTAATCTGTAATTTAGAAATCTGAATCTGCTTATCCTCACAGTACTTGAACAGTGAACTTGAAGGTAATGGCAATGCTATTACTCCTGCCTAACACGTGAGGAATGGAGGCACATAAAATAAGGGTTTACCTTCTGCAACCCTTAACTTTGTAACACTGAACTGCAGACCAGAAGCCATAAAATCATAGTTAGTTCTGCACTGACTCTAATCCAGTAAATCCTGCTAAAAGCAAGATGCTCTGCCTAGGGCTCAGCACAGGACCATCAGTGTTGCCTGTTTCTGGCTGTCTTGGAGGATGCAGAGGAACCCCACATCTGCTAGGGCAGGGGAAAAGTGATCTTACACCTCTTCAAGAGCAGCCATGTAGACATCCGTGGTTTTGCGAACCTCTTGCACTAGGCAAAGACAGCAGAGAATACATAGTTCGTGGAACTCTGCAAGACCTGGACATGATCAAGGATGCCAAGTTACTCATCTGTGCCAAGACTTTGTTTCACTTATACCTGTCAGAGGAAATTCAAGCAACTATAGACTGTCCACAGTCTCACAAATGCATCTCTAATTTCTTCCATCCTACTGAATTTCTTTTTCCCAAATCTCCGATTTGTGTACTGTAAATTCCTGGCACACAGAAACTTCATGTATGCTCATAAGTTCACTATTATTTTATATCTTTGCCCCCACACAATGCCTTGGAGTTACAACACTTAGCAAGGAAGGAAAGAAAATCATGGTTTGGGAGGTGAATTTTTCTCTAGTTTTTGGTCACGTCTCGATCCTTGGCACAAGACAATGTTTAGCGGATCCTCAAATGGTCTGAGTCTACTTTCAGTTTCATGGCCAGATTTAAATCAAAAAAACCTTCCTCTCTGGGCCAGACATAAATTGCCTACTGTGGCCTCTGTAACTGGTGGACAGATGCAGACGCAGACTTGCACCATGCTTCCACATCTCACCAAAATACATTCAAGTATTACACAAAGCCACTGACTCAGCACAACTTTGATCATAACAAAAAATGTGGCTTTCTGTAAGGGACTTGCAGATAATGCATAACCACCAAGTTTTTACACCTGAGAAAATAGTCTTAGTTCTTAAATTCAGCATTATATTTTGCATTAATCATACTGGAGTAAGCTATTACAGCACTTTAATTTTCTGCCACTTTGCACTAAAACTAGCTAAAACACCAAGTAGAACCACCAATGAAAATAAAATGTCTTCATGAATGTGCTAATATGCTTTAACTTTTGTTTCTTCTGAGTCAGAGTTAGAGAGGACACCTCTGGAGGCTTTTGCACTATAGCGAGGTAGCCAGGAGGGTACAGAGAGAGACAGAGACAGTAAGAAAGCATGCTTGAGCATGTGAGTACGGATGAATGTATGTAGACGAGACAATAAAGAAGTTGGAAAAGTATAAAGGGGAAGTTCAAGGAGAGGTAGCAGAATAAGCTATATAGGTAACGGAATTGGATTTGTAAGGAAAGTATAAATCATGAACAGCAAATAGATAATGGGAACACTGACCTCAGAGTTCCAAGCCATTTTGAAATTAATGTTTCTGCCAAAGTTACAGTCCCGCTGGGTTTGTTTTCAATAGACATAAGAAGAGGTTTCTAGGAAATGCATGTAAAAGTAACAGAAATAAATACTGAGTGTACACTTAGAGAACCCAGTTTCAGACCTCTGAACATGAAAGTAGCCTAGGAGGATCCCAAAGCACAGCAAGGTGTGACAACCATCTCATCTGGTGCTGCTGTCCACTCACCTCTTGAATTTCCAAGGTGTTACCAGTATTTTCAGGGAACTGTAATTAGCAAGAGAGAGGGGAAAAGGTGCACAAAAGAGCAACCTAATTGAATACCAGAACTCTCTGTTACCCATTCATGACTACAGGTAACATGTTCTGACTCCCCTCTTGACTTCTTAACATGACCTAGGCACTTTAGCACATGAACCTATGTTGTATTCAGTTTGGACCTGTTCTAAAAAACTGATGGAAACTGCATTATATTTTACCACTGTGAAGTCCTTGCTTTCGGGGAAAGGCGGGTGACCAAGTGATTGGTTTTGCTCTTACTTTCTAAAGTGATAACAGGAGCATTTCTGAAGAAAGCAGAACCCAGGCACTCTCCCTGACAGCATCTCTGGGATCTCAACCAGCAGAGCTCGTGAAAACCACTGCGTCATTTGTGAAGGGTACATATGGACGGAAACAGGGAGCCCACTTCCTCCCTCACCACACACACGCACACATGTGCACAGCTGGAACCGCACCAGCTACCCAGAGTCATACTGTTTTGAGAAAATCCCATTCACTTTCCTAGTGAGCCTCTAGGCTATATTCAAACAGGGCCTTTCTTCCTACATCTTGCAAAATATTCAGGAGCACAATCATTTTCTTTAGCGGTATCAGTAGTTAAGAATATTAGCGGTCCGTTTTCTCTTTCATTATCTGAAATGCATAATACTGTTGGCAAAAACAATAAAACATTTTGCAAAAAAAAATGTTGAGAAAGAAATGCATTAACTTTTTGGAACACATAATTCAGTATTTTTCTGAAGTATTATATAACTCTCTTCACCAGTGTCTCCTCCCCACCCCCACCAAGTAAAGTTCCAGTAAATGAACTGGGATGACCCCCTTGTGACAAATAACAACATACTATAGCTACAATCTCACCCCAGGTATTCTGCTTGCTCAAATATCAAAGATGACAATGCGAAACTAGTAGCCAAGGCATTTGAACTACCAATTTCCTTACAGATGTTGGAGAAAGGCACATTTTACATTTTGGATGGCATCTGCATGTCTCTCTCACAAGCTCCACACACTGAACAACCCATGTGCTACTGCTGCATCTGTTAACTTTGCTGCTAACAAGAACATCTGTCTTTATTGGTGACTTACACACCTCTGAAAAAAAGTTGTTGTGGAAGATTATAATACACAACTTCCCAACTACTCAGTTTCTGAGCCAAGCCTGTGTACACAGACTGCAATAGGTGAGTTAAATTTTAACAACATTTCTTATGGGTGTGTAGGATTAAGCAAAAGCATCACATTAATATACCGGTTAACAACAAGATGTCTTGTAAAATCACTTCATTTATAAATACTGTTGTGATATAAAAATGCCAAAGGAGTTTTTTCTAAGATAAAGAAAAATGCTGGTGTCACTAGACCTGGAAGCGGTGAAAGCCATTCATTTTCTTCTGAATTCACAGAACCAGCTTAGGTGTAGGTCTATGTGAAATATCTACAAAAAGGGATTTTAAGGCTTTAGCTAATCACCACTAGTAAGAGACCAGCAGGCTGGAAACTCAGGCAAGGTCAGTAGTGTCTGAAGGAGAGAGAGACAACTGCATAATATAGAAACATGGGCATTTCTGCCATAGGTTACAGTCATCACCAGGGCGAGATAGAAAAACACAAAGCGCAGCTGCTTTTGCTGCACGTGGTAAGGAGATAAAGAACCCTTTACTTTCCAGTGCTGCATGCAGCACTAGCTCCACAATTGTTTTTAAAACAATCTGTAAAACTCTCCACCCTGCAGCAAAGGAAAAACTGATTCTTGCCCACCATGACCATAAACGGCTTTGCTTTACTGCAACAGGCAGTGCAAACCTAGGTTACTATGAATAAATAAAACAGCTGTATCCACAAACACTTGGAACGTCGCTCTTTTTAGCGTTACCCTTTCAGTTTTACACAAAATACTGGTATGACCAGTTTTCTCCATGGACCCACCCAACTTGCCACCTGATTGAGCCTGCAGAGCAGCTGCGCCCATAGAAATAACATCCCCCAGAGTATAATCCCATCTAAAGGACCAGATGGCCTGGTTTGTCATACAATAATGTTGCTGCTCTTCCCTACTGAACACCCTCTCATCCTATGCCAAAAGCGTGTGAGTCTGAAAGCCCCAATTCTCTATTTGGGGGCCTCGTGAAAGTTCTAGATGAAGATACTGGGTTTTACGTGTTTAAAGTGCTGCACAGGACAAAGTCAGCCTTGTGGCCTAGGGCAGAGTTGTGTATAATAAATTAAACATAGATTTTTGTTTCTGCCACTGATCACACAGACCTTTACAAAGTATAATATTCTAAGAATAAAAAGATGTACCATAAAAAATCAGCTATTTATATTGCTAAAGCTCAAGCAACAGGCATGTGCTCCATGCAGATGCAATGGGGGAAGCTCCACGCCTATGTTACGTTCAGAGTCAAACCTCCTCTCTAGATGATTTATGTTCTTCAGAAGGATAGGTCCTCTGCTGACTGTTCTTCCTGGGCTAAAATCAACTCTTTTAAACTATTTTTGTACAACAGAGGAGACTCACACATCCTACTGTAGGTATTCTCTAGTGCTACTCACTTCATCAGACCTTCATCTCCCAGATCCACACAAATGCCATTTTCAGAGCTACTTCATTTGGTCATTTACTGCAAAACACAGAAGAAGGACACCAGAAAGAGCAGCAGCTCAATTCAGGAAATAACACTCTCAGTGTGGAGAGTTGGAGTTGCCCCGCTATGTACTGGTAACAACACGTTCATTAGGTTAGGAGGATTAAGGTCATTTTCTGACTCCTAAGAACAGCCCTGGGGAGTTGTAGAGTCCATGATAACACAGAAACAAAACAGCTGAAGGGAGATTTGAACTGACTAATGCTATTCAAGAAAAAAATGAGAAAATAACCACGTAGTGATAGCTTTCCATTCTAAAACATCAGGGTGCTGAAGACTCCACATTTCCGGAATCTCTTTTCCTGACCCTATAAATGGATTTAATCTTGGTCTTGTTCAAGAGGAAAGAAGGCTTGTAATGAAACTGGGTAATATTCATGGAAAGAAAAGACAATTCTATAATTGTCTATAACTGGGCCCATGTTTTGTTTTGTTTTGTTTTGTTTTTTTCCAAGTGAAGGGTTTGGGGAAGAAAGAAGGTTTCAAGCCCAAGCAAACAAACATATTTTTAGGGATGTTTTCTAAGCTTGACAGCAAAACATTTCTAGATAGAAGGTGCAAAGAGTGAGAAAATCCCAAATTTGCTAAAGTTCTAACCATAGAGACCTATCCATGAAACCAGTGAGGATCCCCATTAGGAAACACTGTCTTCCTGCACAGCAGTGCTCAAGTCTGTAAAGGCACAAGCATAAACTATTTCATGATTATTATTCAGACATAATAACGATGCATATTTTCCAAAGCACTTTTAAGCTATGTTGTCCCGTGATTCACCTAAAATCTTACTTAAGAAACTTGTCATAGTTACATGCTTCCTTTATAGATATTAAACATGACATAAAGGATGTGCTGAAGGCTATGAAGAAGGCAGTGAATGGACACATCAAGGATTTTCAAACTCAGTACTCAATCTACTCTGAATACACTAGCATAAGAACTATTTTTTTTTTTTTTTTAATACAGACAAAGCAACACATCTGATCCCTAAACATCAGTATTTTTAAAGATTGTCATTGGCTTTGTTTGTTCACTGGACTTGTCAGAGCACTTTATTGCTCTGAATGAGTTCAATGCACATGTCAGGCACATCACTTTTCCTGGGAAATGGCACGTGTCAGAGATGTTGAAACTCAGAAAGATGGGCAGTTGCCTGCTTCTGTGGAGATGTGTGAGATTTCCCGCATGCCTTTTCCCATGCTATCTAGGGAAAACTCTATAAAACATCATTTGTTCTAGAGTTCATGTGTTTGCAAGTTAGCTTAACTTCTGAACTCAGTCTTATCTTAGCTACAGTATGTCATTATTTCTATTCATCCTTCACTAATATAATATACCTTTCCTGAAATGTCTTTGTTTCCTTTTGGTAATGAAGTGTAAGGCACTGAAAAGATTCACACTGCAAGGATGCCTTTATATTGAAATATTCTTTCCATGGAAATCCAATTATGCTACTTTCAATAGAAAGCCTAGCATGACATTTGGTTAGAGAAATAAGCCTTTTTAACTCATTGAGTCTCACAGAATTTCAACTTAAAAATACATTTCTAGGTACTGATGACTTTTACCCCTCCATTTTTTATTTAACTAATTCTAAATCCCAGGCTGTAATTGAGAAGATGAAAAACAAGAAAATGGCAGGAGATGATCAAATCAAAGAAGCAATGTTCAAAAAACAACTTGATTGTACTATCTGAAAGCTCCTTAATTAAGTCTACAGGAAAAAACAAACAAACAAACAAACAAACAACAACAAAAAACATACCATGAAAAATATCAAATTATTGTTAAAATACCCCAAAAAAGGGGGAAACCTCACTGGGTTTTGTGCAAATGGAGCAAAATCACACTGATGGCTACCGCTGGGCACATCTTCTCAGCATGACACCAAGCAGTGGCAAAGGTGCCAGGGATTCACCAAACGGGAGACGGAGCATTGAGGCGGCACTCCTGATGCTCACTGCAGATTTGGGGAAGGCCATGGCCCCACCACACACAGCACACGGACACCAGTGCCCGCGCAGATCGGCACCAGCCATCGCCCTTCCCTGCCACCAAGTCCTGGTTGCCATCACCATCTGTGTGCAGGGTGGGAGGTGGAAAGCAAGCTCCCACAGGGAACTGCAGCCCCTGAGCAGACTTTACATGTGGCACAGAACAGGGCTGTGTTCTTCTCTCACTGCTGTTTAGTGTTATTTCTAATAACAGATAATGAAACTAATTTAAAAAAAAAAAAAAAGGTATAGCCAGCAATGCCTCTATTTTACCAGCAAGATCTATATTTTACCAGTAACTTTCTGCTACTCAGCACTATTCTATAAATGCTAAAAAGATATTAAAACAGCAAAAATAGCAAGCAAAGCAAGGTTTAAAATTAAATAGGACAAGAAAAACAAAGATGAAGCCCTTAATGTCCAGCTCCAATACCACTGGGGGAGGCAAAAATCACAGATAGGGGGTATGAGCCAATCAAAAGGGAAATGACATTAAGCATTAGACAAGTTTCTAGCACACTCACTAAACCTAATGACAAGCAGAAATCAAAGCAAATACAGTGCCAGAATAAAAGTGAGATTTTTCTTTCTAAACACTTCTTGGGGATACAATTACAGGAGCTGGAAGTCTGCCAGAGCGCTGGACAGGAAACCAGGTGTCTCATAAAACAGCCACCTCCAAAAGTCCTGGACAGCAGCCAGAAAGCCTCTGTTATCAGTGAGGAGAGAGAGAGCACTTGTCTGTGCACACCAGAATCTCAAAAAAAAAAAAAAATGTTGTGAATATTTAGACTCTGCATGCGTGATAAGTACCCAGATACTGCCGTGGACGTAAACACAGCCAGCAGAGACCATCCTGGGTGAGGAAATGAGAGGAGGTGGGAGCTATTCCTTTTCCCTATTTTTTTTTTTTTTGTCTTTGCACTCTAAGGGGAGACTTTAAAAATCAAGAAGCCATAGACCTTGTTGTTGGTTTAATCACTCAGTCACCAGCTGCTGGAATGCAAACTTGCTACTCCTAAGGAGCATTAACACTTTTTCCTTAACTATTACTAATGTAGCCTATATCTCAGGTAAAGACCCTGGGATAGAAGGCAAAACATCTACTTAGTTTTCTTTTACCTTCTTCACTCAATTTAGAGTACACCATTTGTTCAAAATTTGGCCCAATGCCAGAAAAAGAAACCAAACCCAGTAAAGAGCAACCAAAAGCAGGATGATCTCTGTGAACTCTGATGCAGGAAGCTGTTCGGAAGCCAGGTAGGTCTCATATTTTTCCTAGGAAAAATAAATAGTAAAAGTTTTCCGCTACTGTGAAACAGAAGGGGGGGGAGGGGGGTAGAGGGATGCACGGGGAGAAGAGGGGAGCAGGGAGAGAACTAGTAAGCAGTCATCTGAGGAGTCTTGCGCAAGTGTGGCTTTTTCGAATAACATTTACAGCAACAACGAAAACAGCCAGAGAAGTTATGAAACTGCTAAGTTACTGGCTTTCACCCACTGGGATAAAAAGGCATCTTTGAATTTCCTACAGGAAACCAGCAAGAAACAGTGTGCATTTAAGCAGAGGTACTAGCACATCTTCCTCTTAGATCCTGTGTTTAACTGAAGGAGTCATTTTTCGCTATAAAAACTCAGTGCCGCAGGTGGAGTTACTTCAAACGCTCTTACTTTTCCAGCAGGATGCTGCCATATTTTCCAGCAGGATGCTGCAATAGCTAAATCACTATGTAGCTCTTAAATATATACAAGTATAGGTCCAGTAAAACTGGCATGGTACACAGCAATGTGGGTGCACACCTAAGCACTTCTGGGTTAAGAATTTTGTATCCTGCTGTTCCTCCCACAGCTCAGAACATGCTGGACAAGAGCGAGGCCCGCTAGTCACCCCTTTGATGGAGAAATGAGGTCAAGGCGAGGTCAAAGAGACCTACATGGGAATTGGTGAGGAACCCAGTTAGGAAAGTTTTCACTTCCCACAGAAGGGAGTTTGTTCTAAGGGTCTGGAGGTGACACTGTGCTTTTAAACGCAAAGAGAATTTGCATTAAGGGCAAAAAAAAATAAGAAACACACCTGTAGATGGATACAACAGCTTCTGGATCTATGCCTTCCTAGAGGAAAGGACAAAACCGGTTCATCCAGAAGACCTTGAAGCCTCCTACCAACTCAGTAAAACAAAAGGAAAGTTTCAGAGATTACCTTTTACACAAAACTCCGTAATGGTGAAAGGATTGTAAATAACCTGAAGTGCCTCTGTGTCCTGGAGCTCCCTGGCTCGCCACCGGACTGTACATTTTCATCTGGGTTAGCTAAAGAGATGCCAAGACCTGGGGCTGTGTACAAGGTTGGATTCATTTCCACCTCTTTTCTTTCAGCTCTGAAACTTTATATTTCGGATATATTTCAAAACTACTTCCTCCACAGCTGTAGCTCTCCCGTCTTATTTTTTGTTAGCTCATATATTACAGATTGTTTTCCTTTCACTATATGTGCTTTCTGGCTTCTTGGAAGAACTTCAGGTCTGAGAAGTGACCTGGATACACAAGCTGTTTAAAAATCCTGCTGTCTGCCCAGGACAGAAGTTTCCAGGCACTGTACAGGCAGGTTCCGGCAGACTATGCTGGATTTTGCTGTGCAAAATTATCCAGCTCCGTTAGCATAGACTTTACCTTTAGGTTACCTGGCCACATTTATTAAATGAGAACAAAAAAGCGTCTCAGACGACACTTCCACTGATCACTTGCACACTGACTCTCGACACAACAAGCCACTTCTCCTTATGGGGTCTGCGCAACCATCTCTGCATTCTGGTGCAGCCTGGTTCATCCTGGTGCAGCCTGGTGCATCCTGGTGCATCCTGGTTCAACAAAGCCATCAGCCTTTCCCAGTTCTATCAGCTCCTAAGAAAAGCTTAATAAAATTAACACAAGAGCATCCAGCTTTCTCAGAGCTCTAATACAAAAGGTATTAGAACCAAAAGAGATCGAGATGAGAGGCAATTACACGCATCATTCGTAACACAAGCCCTTCTACACTTTCTGTTTCGCTGCTGCCTGCCAGCCCTGCGGGCACACTCCCACTGCTGCGCTCCGGCACACCACGCTCCCAGAAATGCCGTCTTGTCCAGCAGGACAGGGACATCTATATAACACTCACTGAGTACACCTGAATGAAAAAGATGAAATTTTGTCATGCTGTATACAGTATTTCAAAGTATTCACAGCCACAAGGGTGTTGGGAGGAGCACACACAACCTGCATGATGAATTGAAGCAATCCCAGAGCCCGTAAGACAACCTGCCCAGGCTGCCTGTGGGTGCCCACCTGTATTTGCTGTGCAGGAAGAGCTCAGGAGATTGCTTTGGGTAAGAAAATAGCTAGCAAGTGACACGATTCCCTCTATAATACTTCCCATTTCAGCTTTGCCATGATTTAGCCCCCAAAAGTACACACGACATGTACTTAAAGGAGTCTAGACTTGACGAGATATTTTAGAGCAGACATCTGTATGTCTAGGCCACTTCTTGGGGATTTTTCAATACTCTGCAGACAATACACACAGCTCACACAATTACATGACTGTATTTACCTACCAGTGAGTACCCAACTGTCATCTCAAGTACAGGGACAAATCTGAGTTTCTGGAGTCACTGACGGGTCCTTGGAATAATTTTTTGGGTTTCTTTTATTACAAAAATTTCAGAATGAAGTGTTGCTTTGCAAAAATTCATTAACTTCAGTGAAGAAGGCAGAATACTTCTTTCAATCATAACATAATGTAAAATTTGACTGAAAAATAACAGGAGGAAATGGCTCTTCAGAAAATATAGCCCCTTCTACTTCTGGAATAGGCAGATGCAATCTTCATGTAGGCATGCACACTGCTTTAGAAGGTCCCAGCTCACCTTTTTTTTTTGCTTTGCAACCTAGCTAGCTAAACAGAGTTGCCTCTGTGAAAGTCATATGAAAGGACCAAATAGTGTCTTTTGATCCAGGGATTCAGTTCAGCAGTGGCAGTGAATGACTAGATTTATGACTAGATAAAGACACTGCGTGTCTCTTTAAAACTTATATGTTCCCTGCATTAGTGACATCTATTTTTAATACTAAAAAGTGAAAAATTTCTAATCTTCCTTGGTCTTAAAATTGTAGAGGATTGAAATTTTTCATTTAACAAGAAATATTAAGAGTGCAGTCAAATTAATTATGTCACAAGCTTGAAATTAATTCCCTTTTTGTGAACTATGCCACGATATTAAAAAAAAAAAAAAAAAAAAAGGCACCTCTTAAATGCCAGCAAAAAGGAACCTTGGAAAGGTATTTGCAGTCACAACAAATACAGAAGTACATTATCTGTAGAAATGTAGTCAAGAACATTTATCTCTTTTTATGAGAGTCATTCAAACCCTACAAAAAAGTATTATCTAAATACAGCAAAGAAAAAATGTATAATTAATTACAAGATCTCTCCATCTCATAATTAACAAAATTAATGTTTTTCCTAAGCTTCAGATACATCTGTTCCCATTACTACATGCAAAAAGACTATGGATAGAATTGTCATTAGCAAAATTTTAACAACATGCGCTTGCCCTTCTTGCTTTTCATACCTAACTGAACAAGCAGCAGCATCTAGGCAGTAGATTGATTTAAAAAAATTATTAAATCCAAGGAAATGTTTGCAGGCATTGACTGTTGAGTCAGCCCAGCCATTAAGTGTCTGCAGCATCTTTCCAGGAACTCCAATTCACTCACCACTCAGCAATATCCTGTTCTCAAAAACTACCTGGGCAGGCACTGTGAATGTCAAGAACTACCACAGTTACAAGGAATTTAAGGGCAAGGTTTTCATTAGTTAGTGCAGATAATAGCAGTTGGAAACATTTTCTTCTCTATTTTACATATGGAAGAATAATTACATCAATTTACTATGTGAAATTCACAGAAGCCTGTCACAGGAGAGGGAGAAAAGTGATTTGCAAGCGAAGGAAAAGGGATACTAGCCAGGTAGCAGAAGTTGCTTTCTTCCTAAAGGAGCCAGGAGAAGGTATCCTGCACTTTGGTAGAGAAGAAAGGAGTCCCAGACAGGGCTATGCACAAAGGCGTGGCGCACTTTTTCCCTCCGACAGACCCACCCCATTCCCTTCTTCACCCCACTCCCACTACTCCGGGTCTGCTTGGGCTCCCCTCCCCAGCACACAGACCCTCCGGTCCCCACTCAGGCACAAAACAAACACTTAAGGACAAATCCTGAGTTCATCAATCTGAGTAAGAAAGGCCATTAAAGTTACCAAATGTCATTTCTCTGCGTGCATTTTGTCGATTCTACCTCTAACCTCTCATATCCCTGACTCCTCTTTGACTGACAAGAATAGCTGATTTCTCCCAATGTCCACACCCAGGAAAGGGATGTATGGATAAATCCCTATATTTCAGTGACCCTCCGAGGTCAGTGAAATCTTTGTGGAGGTGTCAGCATCAGATGAGAGCCCAGTGATCCTGTGGATCTTCACAGGCAAGATTTGCTTCTTCCCCATGGATGAACAGTATGTACAGAGCAGCCTTCAAACTGAGAAGCACCTTGTCTATCTGAAAGGAGAGTTTTGTCTTCGTTCCAGAAGCAGGGGAATTGAGTTGCAGGATCTGCATTTTTAGGAGATGCTTGGTACCAGAAATTCAATGATGACCTGCCCTGCAAACATTGGTTGCCTCTTGCAGCCTGGAGCTTGTGATACAGCAGGGATTTATTTTCCATTTTTAGTTCAACTGCTGCTGATTCTTACAACCACATTATTTCCCTCAGCTGTCACAGAGGAACAAACAATTCCGGCGAAGTCAACAAATCTGTGCAGATTCATTCTCTCTGAAAAGGCAAGTTAATTAGGCTCCATGTTCTCCAATTTTCCTTATGTGTTCCTTAAGATGTACACAACTGTAATGGCCACAGTTTTTAAAGAAGAGACTAAAAATTTGACAATCTGCCACTAGTGCAGGCGCCCAGCCTTTCAGTTGCCAAGGATCAGCTCACACATTTGCTGCTGCTGCTAGTGCATTGCAAGCTGAGTGACTGCAAATTCTGCTGCAGATCCAGCCTCAGACACTCAGCAGAGAGACAGCAGAGTTTTTTATACATTGCAGATTCGCCTCTGGCTTGTGATCGCAGCCTAAGTTAACATCATGGATTGCATACAGCAGAAGATGATGCAGGGGCAGTTGGGTGAAAATTGCGGTGCCCCTTGTGCTCTCAGGGTACCCCCAGGGTGGAAGCCGTGGGCAGGGGTACGTGAGGAATAAGCATCTTCCTGCAGCAACTTTCTTCTCCGAATCTCAGGCAGCACCTACAAAGATTAAAACTGCTTTCCCATCTGGCCACTTCAACAGAAACAAAATCTGAAGCACTGCGTTTCTACCGTCTTCCACTGTCTTATCAGACAGCTGCCAAGGGAACTTGTAGAAGTGTGACTATCATACAGTAGTCACTAATGTAGAGCAAAGATTGGCAATATGGAAAAGGTCTAATACATGACCCCGTAACCACGATGAAATCAGGGTGTGTAACCCTCTGCCATTAATTCAGACAGTAATGAATGAAAGGCCTTGGTAAAATACACTACAGAGTTAATAAATGTCAAGGAAGTTTTGCGACAGCAGAAAGCACAAGGCTCATTTCACTTTCACATACATTTTACAAGCAGGTCACTAGAATTACTCCTAATGTACAGTTGAAATGAGATTCAGAGACAGCAGTATCACAATCCTGTATAAAAAGTTAGCAGAAAAGTTTATTTTAAAGGTAGGTTTCTCAAACACGGGAGTTACTAAAACTCATTTCAGTGTGTTATGTGTCCATCTGTCCCCTGCATTTCAACAGACTCTTCCTTTCCTTTTATTCATTTGTTGTGTTTCAGATCTCTTTATCGTGTCCTTTCAGCACATCATTGGCCTTTTCTGCAGCTCTCTATCTTAGCAATAGGACATTTATAATACTTAATATTTAAGAATTTTTTATTAAGAACTTATTCTAAAACCTTTACTTTCCTTAAAGGAACTGTTTCCATAGAAGTAAACAGCAAAATTCCAGAGCGAGTAGCATCATGCTTAAACCAATGTTGTGATGCCCTTTTCTATTTTTAAATGTTAATAATGGAAAGATTCTGTATACCCCACATACAAAAGCAATACCCTCATCATCTTAGTTTAGCTTAATCTAACTGTGAAACTGCAAAAAGAAAACATCGTGTCTATTCATGTTGGGTCCCTTTCAACAATGTCTACTGAAAATAAATCCAATTACTACTTCTCCCTCCATTCAGTACAATGTGATGTCATTATTTCAACCTACACAAAGAATATTTTTAATCAGTGTCTAAGATACAACTTCGGTAACTGCTGAGGCAACTCCTACATTCCTAAAATTGATATCCCACTGTGGCCCGCGGGACCAAGCGCAGCCAAGGATTTCGGCTCTGGGCTGCAGACTGCCAGACCTCCCCCCACCGTGCAGGAGCCTGAGCCCAGCGGCGCAGCCCCAGCCCGCACCCCTGTGTGGGGGGAGCACCCGGGATGCTGCGCTTGCCGCAGGGATGTGCCGCCCGCTCACAGGCACAGTGTGGGCTCACCTGCCAGCTGTGAATTGCGACCCACGTTTCCAGAGCACACGAGGCGTCACTGCCCAGGTGCCCTGCGTGGCCTAAATCCCTCCTCAGACCTCCCCCCTCATTCCCCTCCAGCAAAGCAGTCTTCTGTTTCCTTTCGTTTTGTGCAACTTCTTTGTTAGCCTTCCAATGTCTTTGGGAAGGAGAAGGCGCAGACCTGGACTATTGCTTCAACTGCTCCAGTGTATGGTTTTGTTCAAGCTGATTAAGTTTGGATTTCCTAAATGTCAAACCTGCTCAGCTCCAAGGCTTTGACTCAGACCTGCCCACAAACGAAGAGGTCACAAGGAAAATACCATGGTCATAACACAGGATACCTCTTGGGGAGGTAGACAGGAACGGAGCTCTGGTGTTTAGACGGTCTTCTAACAGACATCTGGCATAGTTTTAATCTCCTTTCCTCTCTTATAAGGTAATAAAACATTATAACTCCTCCAGACGTTGTGTGGGCAATTACCTTCAAACAATACTTTGGAAATAGAGTGGGGAGGGGAAGCCTTGGAAAAGCTGTAAATCCCAACTCATGTTTCATTAAGGAAAGAGAAATATTGCTCATATCAAACTGCTGAACTACCTGAACTACCACCAGGTATCAGAGATCAAGTTTTCCCTAACTGGGTCACAGCACGCTCTGTAATGCAGCCACTTGCAAAGCCTAAACACGCTGCAAATTATGACCTGCTTGTGCTGCTAGACAGGCGTAGATAATTCTCCTAAGCCTTTGCACAATAGACCACTTACAGCCTTAATAAAAATCACCTCTCTGAAAACCCTAATATTTTCAGTTTGCTCTTACTTCTTCCCGTTGTTGACCCAGTTTTGCAGTAGAATAGCACTTTTCCAAACTTGACCGAGTTTTTTGAACCGGGATTGTGAGTTATTCAGAAGACAAGGGCTGAGTCTGGAAGGCAGCATCTGAGAAGGGCTGCGCCTGTGCCAGAGCCGGAGGCAGCGTCCCGCCTGGCGTGCCCGGTTCCCGTGCCAGCCCATCCGGCAGCCGCACGCGTTCCCGTTCCCACCCCTGCCGGCAGCCGCATCTCATGGCAGCTGCCCCACAAGCTCACCTCGAGAAGTGCAATCCTGCTTTCCAGAGCATGCAGGGCTCACCCTTCCCACCCCCCAAAAACACCAGCACAGGCAAGGGGTCTGCTGGAAAGGGGCACCAGACCCTGCAGTCATGACTGTTGCATCAGGAATGACTCTGGGAAAGGACTGCTGGAGATGCTATAACACCAGCTAAGGGAAAGCCGTACACGTATTTTAAACAAGTCACACACGTATTGACCACAAAACCCTTCTGAGAGCAGGAATAGCTCCTGACTGTGTGGCAGGCCTTCATTTCGTGTGAAGCAGTGGCACACCACTGGTTTGAGAGACAGACCACCAGTTATGCAAGGTGAAGGTCTGGCCTTATGCATCTGCAGCAGCTTTTTTTGTTTTCTTCCCTGATGCTGGTGACAATAGGCGCTTTTATATGTGGTATACACCCAGGAAATTGAAAATGAAAACAAAAAGCAAGTGTTCCTCTGGAAAAAAAAATCATGGTTGCCAGAACACAACAATTGTCTTCTAGTTTTCTGAGCAATTTCACCAATCACTCTATACTGTTTTTCATAAAAGGTATTTACTAATTTTCCACACATTTCCAAATTGGTAACTCTATCCATTACCCATATGCCAAGCATCAGAGTGCAGCAGCTGGTTGGAAAACAGTTTAATCTCTTTCAGACAGCTTAAAATCCATGGCTTTTAGTTGTATAAAGGTACAGCCAGGCAAGATGTCATAAAAATGTTAACTTCAAGGCAAATGGGATGTCAGATGCCATCAAGGACTCCTCAAGTTTCCAGGACACACTCCAAGGAAATCCCTTGTTTGTTTGATGTCATTCCATACCAGAGCATATTGGCACCAGGTCACCGCACGTGAAACATGAGCCCCCTCCAAAGTGCCTCCTGGAAAAAGCTGTGCTTCTTCTCAAGCTGATGTGAATATCATACAGCATATGCGGTGATTAACGGATTGATCACAAAATGTCGATGCAGTCAGGCAGCAAACAGCTAGAGACCACCCAAATGCAGAAGGAGGACTGCTGCTGTTGCCGGAGGCCCAGACTGAAGGGCTGATTTCCCACCATAACACTTGTTCTTCATGCTGCTAAAGTAATTACTCCATTTCAAAGGCAGTGCCCAGGGTGGGACTGGCTTGAGTTTATCTGCTCTCTCTGTCCTCTATGTGCAACACTTGCCCTGCTAGAGAAGAAGTCTGTTCCAGACTCTCCTTTCAGTGGCAACTATTAGCAAGACCTTCAGAAGGATGTGCAAGAATTCCCACAACCTGCTGTCTGATAGCAATTTGCTTACATGAAAACTTATTCTTCAGTATCAAGCACCTAGAATTTGGCTTATTACAGGATTTATTTTGTGATGACCCCCAAAAGCCTCAGCTAAAATCCTCATTGCTGTCCATCTTATTTATGTCAAGTCCCCCCTAGTTTATACTCTTCATACTCAAACATTCTCTCCAGTACATCCAATACTAAACTGGTAATTATTTTTTTTTTTCTTTCTTCACCTTTGAATCCCCAGTTCTCACTTTGGGTTCCCTTTCCCTAGTGGAAAGTGTTGTATTCTGTAACTCTCCTGTTCTCTCTTACAGAACTTGATGCCTGACATGCTATTAAAGTCATGAACATCTGCATTTTCCAGTAGCACCACTGCATGCCAATAGCACCAAGATTTTGAAATCTCAGGAAATGCTTTGGCCAGGTACAGAAGCAGAAGTTAAAATCTTGAAAAGTTCATGAACTGGTAGTGTGGAAAATACACCAAAATAGAGCAATCATTTATCTTCTTTTTTTAAAAAATCACAAAATATTTTATTCTGAAGGTTGTCTATGGCTGAAATTTAGGTTGCAGGGGTCTTTGCAGGGAGACTGAGCCTTGCTGTCTGGGACTGACCCCAGCCTCAGTGAGGGAGCTGCATGGACTTGCCGTGGCCACCACCAGATACAGAAATACCCCCTCATGCACCTGCCACCATTAATGGGGTCACGGCCCACCCCGTTAACAGCCCTAGTAAATGTGGGTCTGATGCTGTGTGTGAACTGTCGGCATTTCCTCTCAGTGTTACAAAATAGCAAAACTAGATTCTTATTATTCTTACAGTTAATAACAAAGATGATATACTTCAGATGATTCTTTGAACTTTATTGTTATATTCCACTAGTTAACTTCAAAAATAATTGTGGAATTGTTATTTTCTTTCCATCTGAAGATTTCACACTTCCTCTTTCCCCCTTTAAAAATCTTTCAGGGCATATGTTTGCTATTGTTCCTTTCAGCCTGCATCCAGCCTATTCCTTCCACAGCTTGAAGTCCTTCAAGTTCTCCATTCTCTCCCTGGACTTCCCCAAACTCCTACAAGAACTATGATGCAAACTAACATTAAAAGCAAAACAAGAGATTAACCATGGCAGCCCAGAGTTCCCACCGTGCCATCTGCTCTTTACGAGTCCCACAGCTCTCGGGGGGGATTAACTTCTGTGTGGATTGAGCGCCGACAATTCATGAGACACCAGTTTCCCAGCCCAGACAGCCCAGTTGCTGGGAAGGATATGTGTGGACTCAGTGACGTTCCAGGAGGACAACTCAGAGCTGCAGGAGGGCCAGACCTGGGGCTGGTGCTCAGCCCTGCCATCCTCACACAGAAGCTGATACTGCACAGTGTGACTCAGCCCAGTCCTGCTCGCCTTCGGTGTGTGTCACTGTTACATCTCCAGGCTCATGTGATCCTGATGCAATTCCAGTTACATCACCCACATCGTGTAACAGCTCAGCAAAATGACCTAAGATAACAGTAAATAGAGCTAAAGCAAAAAGGGAGATTTCCATTTTCTGTCATCCATAAGGAACTTTTGAGGTTAACTTATAACTCACCAGGACAACTTGCTTTGTGATAGTAAGGATATGTAGCTATTAAGCTCCATTCCTACTTACATATTCTTTGGCTTGTGTTCTTTGTTTTTCAGTTTAAACTTGTCTGAGGGGATGTAGGGGAAGTAAGAGTGGTTTAGGATTAGGGACTGATCCCCTCCACAATCTGTTCAGAAACTATAATGACCTGGAACGGGAAGCATGTCAGGTTAGGGCTCTCCCTAGATCATGAAAACAAAGTACTTCATGAAAAGTCTTTGCAGTATAAACTAGTTCTCCTTAAGAGTGTGCATACTCTTGTCTGCATACCTTTTTTTTTTAGTTTTTGGTTGTAAGCCACAAGCCAATACCATAAATTAACCTCTTTCCACCACTGGGCTTTGGACCAGGCTTGATAACAAGCTAAAATCAGGAAGGGCAAACTTGCTGCATGTGTTAAACCCATCTGAAAACCACAAGATCTAGGTGTCCTAGACCAAATATTGTTCATTTGACTCATAACCGCAAGGCCACGAATTTCAAAGCAATTAATTGTACCAACAGAATTCACAGGCTTTGGCCACAGAGGTTGTTCAATGAATGACAACTTAGACCAAACTCTCCCTCTGTTTGCTGCATTTCATGCTGCAATTGCACCTAAGATCAATTATCTTGCTTAGCTAATGTATTTATCTCCTTACTATGCCGGAGATGAAAACAGAAACTTTACACATGCACCAGGCCACACCTACCCCAAGCATCCATCCATATGACTGCATGGTATGCCACAGCTTGTAAATAAAACCGTAGCCATCTTCAAGACATGAAACGCATATATTGAGTTGACAGGAAATGCATCTTTAGAACAACTTTACTTGACAGTAGTCTTCATGGGGCTAATCAGCTATTCTTTTCACTAGAAGTAACAATTCCCTTGCAAATTTTCTAATTAAATCTGCAGCTGCTTAGAAGAGTATTAGCACGGCAAAGATTTCCTTTAAGCAAGCCTAGTGGGAGCCTGCCAGTGACCTTACCCTACTTGTCAGCTGAACTGAGGACCATGTAACACATTATGCAATTCGAGTGAAATCAGCCTCGTGGCTGCTCACAAGGAAGGGCAAGCCCTGATGAGAGTAAAAGTCAGGGAGAAAACACCTGCAGGTCCTTACTGGGTAACAGAGCCTTTTCTATCTTTTTCCTAAGAAAAGAGAGAGATGCAGGAAAAACATCAGACTTGGAATAGACAGGAACTTGTTTTTACACGCAGAGGCTAGCTGAGATTTAAATTCAGCATAAATAAACGTGGCCCTGCTCACTCTGATCTCCCAGCTCATCGGCAAGAGCCAGAGGTGGGGGGAGCCGTTGCAGGTAGAGCACATATTGGAAAACGGGCTGTCAGTCTCAACATTTTGTCCACTAATAAAGAAAAGAAATAAATGTATCCATCTGTCTTAGCCTAGTGTAAGTCTTCGTGAGTAACACAGCCAAAACTGTACAAATCAAGATGGGATAAGCAACTGGTCTAGTTTCTGAAGTAATGCTCTGATAACCTATGAAAGATTGATCCTTGCTTTTATCTAGACCTGCAAACACCACAGTTTTGGGGTGTTTTGGTGACCTGAATAAAGAACACACCAACTTTTCAGAATACGTTAGCCAAAATTTGTCACCTTTTCTATGTGTGCACTGTTTCATGAAACTAAGGAGGGATAATGTGGCAACATAACTATTAAAAGCTGTATCTAGAGGTATAGTGAAATTTCTGGTTCATCTTAAAGATGAGATTAACTGAAAATATATTAATGATGAAATTTACTATTCACAGCTCTTAGCACACATTAAGATACACATATTGTCTTTTATATATATATTTTATATATACTATCTATCT